>RQOL01000712.1:20121-49716 GCA_013076295.1 Sanderia malayensis | reverse complement strand
TATTGAAATACACCTTTTTACTTTTTTCCTTGATATTAACATTCATTCCCACAATTTACACATGAAACCACCTTAACACAGCTAGTCCTGACTGATTCAATTACCCTTGTTTTACTTGTTTTCCGTGATATTAACAATACTTCCCACAATTTAGACATGAATGACTATATATACAGGTAAAACTGACTAATTGAAAATACACCTTTTTACCTGTTTTCCGGGATATTTACATTCATTCCCACATTTACACATGAAATAACGTAAATACGAGGAAAACTGACTGATTGAAATACACAATTTTTACTTGTTTTCCTTGATATTAACATTAATTCCCACAATTTACCCATGAAATGACTTTATAAACATGTAAAACTGACTGATTGAAATACACTATTTTACTTGTTTTCCGTGATATTAACATTCATTCCCACATGAATCCACGTTAATACAGCTAAAATTGACTGATTGAAATACACCATTTTTACTTGTTTTCCGTGATTTAACTTTCATTCACACAATTTACACATGAATTGACTTTATATACATGTAAAACTGACTGATTGAAATACACCATTTTACTTGTTTCCCGTGATATTAACATTCATTCCCACAATTTACACATGAATTAGTTAACGTAATACAGCTAAAATTAACTGATTGAAATACACCCTTTTTACTTGTTTTCCGTGATATTAGCATTCATTCCCACAATTTACGCATCTTAATACAGCTACAATTGACTGATTGAAATACACCCTTTTTACTTTTTTCCGTGATATTAATTCATTCCCACAATTTACACATGAAACCACTAACACAGCTAGTGACTGATTCAATTACCCTGTTTTACTTGTTTTCCGTGATACTAACATTCATTCCCATATTTACACATGAATTCATAATAATACAGGGAAAGCTGACTGATTGAAATACACCATTTTACTTGTTTTCCGTGATATTTAACATTCATTCCACACTTTACACATGAATTGACTTCATGTACAGGTAAAACTGACTGATTGAAATCACCCTTTTTACTTTTTCCAGTGATATTAACATTCATTCCCACAATTTACACATGAATTAACGTAAATACAGGGAAACTGACTGATTGAAATTCACCCTTTTTACTTTTTCCAGTGATATTAGCATTCATTACCCCAATTTATGCAGAAATCCCGTTAATACAGCTAAAATTGACTTATTGAAATACACACTTTTTACTTTTTTCCGTGATATTACATTCATTCCCACAATTTACACATGAAAACGTAAATACAGGAAACTGACTGATTGAATTACCATTTTTACTTGTTTTCCGTGATATTAGCATTCATTCCCACAATTTAAACATGAATTAACTTTATATACAGGTAAAACTGACGGATTGAAATACACCATTTTTATTTTTTTTCCGTGATATTTACATTAAATCCCACAGAATACACATGAATCTACGTTAATAGAGCTAAACCTGACTAATTGAAATACACCTTTTTCAATTGTTTTCCGTGATATTAACTTTCATTCCCACAATTTACACATGAATTGACTTTATAAACATGTAAAACTGACTGATTAAAATACACCTTTTTTTCTTGTTTTCCGCGATATTGACGTTCATTCCCACAATTTAGACATCAATCCACGTTAATACAGCTAAAATTGACTGATTGAAATACACCCTTTTTACTTTTGTTCCGTGATATTAACATTCATTCCCACAATTTACGCATGAATCTACGTTAATACAGGTAAAATTGACTGATTGAAATTCACCCTTTTCACTTTTTTCCGTGATAATAACATTCATTCCCACAATTTACACATGAATTGACGAAAATACTGGGCAAACTGACTGATTGAATAACACCATTTTTACTTGTTTTCCGTGATATTAAAATTAATTCCCACAATTTACACCTGAATTGACTTCATAAAAAGGTAAAACTGACTGTTTGCAATACACCTTTTTTACTTGTTTTCCGGGATATTTAAATTCATTCCCACATTTTACACATGAATCCAAGTTAATACAGGTAAAATGGACTTACTGAATTCACCCTTTTCATTTTTTCCGTGATATTAACATTCATTCCCACAATTTACACATGAATCCACCTTAATACAGCGAATCCTGATTGATTGAATTACACCTTTTTTACATCTTTTCCTTGATTTTAAAATTCTTTCCCACAATTTACACACGAATTAACGTAAAAACAGGTGACACTGGCTGATTGAAATGCCCCATTTTTACTTGTTTTCTGTGATATTAACATTCAAGCCCAATATTTACACATTAATTGACTTAGATACATGTAAAACTGACTGATTGAAATACACTTTTTTCACTTGTTTTCCGTTATATTAACATTCATTCCTACATTTACACATGAATCCAGGTTAATACAGAGAAAACCGACTGATTGAAATACACCATTTTTACTTGTTTTCCGTGATATTAACATTCATTCCCACAATTTACGCAGAAATCCCGAGTAATACAACTAAAGTTGACGATTGAAATACACCCTTTTTACTTTTGTTCCGTGATATTAACTTTCATTCCCACAATTTACACATGAATCTACGGTAATACAGGTAAAATTGACTGATTGAAATTCACCTTTTTCAATTTTTTCCGTGATATTAACATTCATTCCCACAATTTACACATGATTTGACAAAAATACTGGGCAAACTGACTGATTGAATAACACCATTTTTACTTGTTTTCCGTGATATTAACATTAATTCCCGCAATTTACACATAAATTGACTTTATAAATGTAAAACTGACTGATTGAAATACACCTTTATTTCTTGTTTTCCGTGATATTAACATTCATTCCCACAATTTACACATAAATCCACGTTAATACAGGTAAAATGGACTGATTGAAATTCATCCTTTTCACTTTTTTCCGTGATATTAACATTCATTCCCACAATTTACACATGAATCCACCTTAATACAGCGAATCCTGATTGATTGAATTACACCTTTTTTACATCTTTTCCGTGATTTTAAAATTCTTTCCCACAATTTACACACGAATTAACGTAAAAACAGGTGACACTGGCTGAGTGAAATGCACCATTTTTACTTGTTTTCTGTGATATTAACATTCCAGCCCAAAATTTACACATTAATTGACTTAGATACATGTAAAACTGACTGATTGAAATACACTTTTTTCACTTGTTTTCCGTGATATTGACGTTCATTCCCACAATTTACACATGAATCTACGTTAATACAGGTAAAATTGACTGATTGAAATTCATCCTTTTCACTTTTTTCCGTGATATTAACATTCATTCCCACAATTTACACATGAATCCACCTTAATACAGCGAATCCTGATTGATTGAATTACACCTTTTTACATCTTTTCCGTGATTTTAAAATTCTTTCCCACAATTTACACACGAATTAACGTAAAAACAGGTGACACTGGCTGATTGAAATGCACCATTTTTACTTGTTTTCTGTGATATTAACATTCAAGCCAAAATTTACACATTAATTGACTTAGATACATGTAAAACTGACTGATTGAAATACACTTTTTTCACTTGTTTTCCGTGATATTGACGTTCATTCCCACAATTTACACATGAATCTACGTTAATACAGGTAAAATTGACTGATTGAAATTCACCCTTTTCACTTTTTCCGTGATATTAACATTCATTCCCACAATTTACACATGAATTGACGAAAATACTGGGCAAACTGACTGATTGAATAACACCATTTTTTACTTGTTTTCCGTGATATTAAAATTAATTCCAGAATTGACACATAAATTGACTTTATAAACATTTAAAACTGACTAATTGAAAACACCTTTTTTACTTTTTTCCGTGATATTAGCATTCATTCCCCAATTTACACATGAATTGACTTTATTTACAGGTAAAACTGACTGATTGAAATTCACCCTTTTTACTTTTGTTCCGTGATATTAACATTCATTCGCACAATTTACGCATGAATCTACGTTAATACAGGTAAAATTGACTGATTAAAATTCACCCTTTTCACTTTTTTCCGTGATATTAACATTCATTCCCACAATTTACACATGAATTGACAAGTGACAAATACTGGGCAAACTGACTGATTGAATAACACCATTTTTACTTGTTTTCCGTGATATTAAAATTAATTCCCACAATTGACACATAAATTGACTTTATAAACATTTAAAACTGACTAATTGAAATACACTTTTTTTACTTGTTTTCCGTGATATTGACGTTCATTCCCACAATTTAGACATAAATCCACGTTAATACAGCTAAAATTGACTGATTGAAATACACACTTTTTTACTTTTGTTCCGTGATATTAACATTCATTCCACAATTTACACATGAATCTACGGTAATACAGGTTAAATTGACTGATTGAAATTCACCTTTTTCACTTTTTTCCGTGATATAAACATTCATTCCCACAAATTACACATGATTTGACAAAAATACTGGGCAAACTGACTGATTGAATAACACAAAGTTTACTTGTTTTCCGTGATATTAACAGTAATTCCCACAATTTACACATAAATTGACTTTATATACAGGTAAAACTGACTGATTGAAATACACCTTTTTTTACTTGTTTTCCAGGATATTTACATTCATTCCCACATTTTACACATGAATCCACGTTAATGCAGCTAAAATTGACTCATTGAAATTCACCCTTTTTACTTTTTCCCGTGATACTAACATTCATTCCACAATTTACACATGAATTGACGAAAATACTGGGCAAACTGACTGATTGAATAACACATGTTTACTTGTTTTCCTTGATATTAACAATACTTCCCACAATTTACACATAAATTGACTTTATAAACATTTAAAACTGACTAATTGAATGCACCTTTTTTACTTTTTTCCGTGATATTTTCGTTCATTCCCACAATTTAGACTTAAATCCACGTTAATACAACAAAAATTGACTGATTGAAATACCCCCTTTTTCCTTTTCTTCCGTGATGTTAACATTCAATCCCACAATTTACAGATGAATTGACTTTATATACATGTAAAACTGACTGATTGAAATATTCCCTTTTTACTTTTTTCCGTGTTATTAACATTCATTCCCACAATTTACACATGAAACCACCTTAACACAGCTAGTCCTGACTGATTGAATTACCTTGTTTTACTTGTTTTCCGTGATTTTAACGTTAAATCCACAGAATACACATGAATCTACGTTAATAGAGCTAAACCTGACTAATTGAAATACACCTTTTTTCAATTGTTTTCCGTGATATTAACTTTCATTTCCACAAATTTACACATGAATTGACTTTATAAACATGTAAAACTGACTGATTGAAAGACACCTTTTTTTCTTGTTTCCGTGATATTAACATTCATTCCCACAATTTACACATAAATCCAAGTTAATACAGCGAATCCTGATTGATTGAATTACACCTTTTTTACATCTTTTCCGTGATTTTAAAATTCTTTCCCACAATTTACACACGAATTACCGTAAAAACAGGTGACACTGGCTGATTGAAATGCACCATTTTTACTTGTTTTCTGCGATATTAACATCAAGCCCAAATTTACACATTAATTGACTTAGATACATGTAAAACTGACTGATTGAAATACACTTTTTTCACTTGTTTTCCGTGATATTGACATTCATTCCACAATTTACGCATGAATCTACGTTAATACAGGTAAACTGCTGATTGAAATCACCCTTTTCACTTTTTCCGTGATATTAACATTCATTCCCACAATTTACACATGAATTGACGAAAATACTGGCAAACTGACTGATTGAATACACCATTTTTACTTGTTTTCCGTGATATTAAATTAATTCCCACAATTGAACATAAATTGACTTTAATAAAATTTAAAACTGACTAATTGAAATTCACCCTTTTTACTTTTTTCCAGTATATTAGCATTCATTCCCACAATTTACACATGAATTAACGTAATACAGGGAACTGACTGATTGAAATACACCCTTTTTACTTTTTCCAGTGATATTAGCATTCATTCCCACAATTTACGCAGAAATCCCCGTTAATACAGCTAAAATTGACTTATTGAAATACACCCTTTTTACTTTTTTCCGTGATATTAACATTCATTCCACAATGTACGCATGAATCCGCCTTAATACAGCTAGTCCTGAATGATTGAATTACACTTTTTTTACTTGTTTTCCGTGATTTTAACATTATATTCCACAATTTACACATGAATTGACTTCATAAAAAGGTAAAACTGACTGTTGCAATACACCTTTTTTACTTGTTTTCCGGATAAAACATTCCCACAATTTACACATAAATCCAAGTTAATACAGGTAAAACTGACTGATTGAAATTCACCCTTTTTACTTTTTCCAGTGATATTAACATTCATTCCCACAATTTACACATGAATTAACGTAAATACAGGGAAACTGACTGATTGAAATACACCCTTTTTACTTTTTCCAGTGATATTAGCATTCATTCCCACAATTTACGCAGAATCCCCGTTAATACAGCTAAAATGACTTATTGAAATACACCCTTATTACTTTTTTCCGTGATATTAACATTCATTCCCACAATGTACGCATGAATCCGCCTTAATACAGCTAGTCCTGACTGATTGAATTACACTTTTTTACTTGTTTTCCGTGATTTTAACATTAATTCCCACAATTTACACATGAATTGACTTCATAAAAGGTAAAACTGACTGATTGAATACACCTTTTTTACTTGTTTTCCGTGATATTAAATTCATTCCCACAATTTACACATAAATCCAAGTTAATACAGTAAAACTGACTGATTGAAATTCACCCTTTTACTTTTTCCAGTGATATTAACATTCATTCCCACAATTTACACATGAATCCAACGTTAAATACAGGTAAACTGACTGATTGAAATACACCCTTTTTACTTTTTCCAGTGATATTAACATTCATTCCCACAATTTACGCAGGAATCCCGTTAATACAGCTAAAACTGACTGATTGAAATACACATACCTTTTACTTTTTTCCGTGATATTAACATTCTTCCCACAATGTACACAGAATGCCTTAATACAGCTAGTCCTGACTGATTCATACCCTTTTTTACTTGTTTTCCGTGATTTTAACATTAATTCCCACAATTTAAACATGAATTACTTTATATACAGGTAAAACTGACTGATTGAAATACACCATTTTTACTTGTTTTCCGTGATATTAACATTATCCCACAAATACACATGAATCACGTTAATACAGCTAAACCTGACTATTGAAATACACCTTTTTACTTGTTTTCCGTGATATTAACATTCATTCCCACAATTTACACATGAAATCCAAGTTAATACAGGTAAAATGGACTTATTGAAATTCACCCTTTCACTTTTTCCGTGATATTAACATTCATTCCCACAATTTACACATAATCAAGTTAATACAGCAATCCTGACTGATTGAATTATACACTTTTTTACAACTTGTTCCGTGATTTAAAATTCTTTCCCACAATTTACACATGAATTACTGTTAAAAACAGGTAAAACTGACTGATTGAAACACCTTTTTACTTGTTTTCTGTGATATTAACATTCATCCCACAAAATTTACACATTAATTGACTTTAGACATGTAAAACTGACTGATTGAAATACCATTTTTCACTTGTTTCCGTGATATTACGTTCATTCACAATTTAGATAAATTACGTTAATACAGCTAAAATGACTATTGAAATACACCCTTTTTACTTTTGTCCGTGATATTAACATTCCTTCCCACAATTTACGCATGAATCTACGTTAATACAGGTAAACTTTTCTGATTGAAATTCACCCTTTTCACTTTTTTCCGTGATATTAACATTCATTCCCACAATTTACGCATGAATCTACGAATACTGGTAAACTGACTGATTGAATAACACCCTTTTCACTTGTTTTCCGTGATATTAACATTATTCCCACAATTGAAACATAAATGACTTTATAAACATTTAAAACTGACTGAATTGAATAACACCATTTTTACTTTTTTCCGTGATATTAATTAATTCCCACAATTGACACATTAAATTGACTTTATAAACATAAAACTGACTATTGAAATTCACCATTTTACTTTTTCCAGTGATATTAGCATTCATTCCCACAATTTACACATGAATACACATGTTAACGTAAATACAGGGGAAACTGACTGATTGAAATACACCCTTTTTACTTTTTCCAGTGATATTAGCATTCATTCCCACAATTTACGCAGAAATCCCCGTTAATACAGCTAAAATTGACTTATTGAAATACACCCTTATTACTTTTTTTCCGTGATATTAACATTCATTCCCACAATGTACGCATGAATCCGCCTTAATACAGCTAGTCCTGACTGATTGAATTACACTTTTTACTTGTTTTCCGTGATTTTAACATTAATTCCCACAATTTACACATGAATTGACTTCATAAAAAGGTAAACTGACTGTTTGCAATACACCTTTTTTACTTGTTTTCCGGGATATTTAAATTCATTCCCACAATTTACACATAAATCCAAGTTAATACAGGTAAAACTGACTGATTGAAATTCACCCTTTTTACTTTTTCCAGTGATATTAACATTCATTCCCTCAATTTACACATGAATTAACGTAAATACAGGGAAACTGACTGATTGAAATACACCCTTTTTACTTTTTCCAGTGATATTAGCATTCATTCCACAATTTACGCAGGAATCCCCGTTAATACAGCTAAAATTGACTTATTGAAATACACCCTTATTACTTTTTTTCCGTGATATTAACATTCATTCCCACAATGTACGCATGAATCCGCCTTAATACAGCTAGTCCTGACTGATTCAATTACCCTTGTTTTACTTGTTTTCCGTGATTTTAACATTAATTCCCACAATTTAAACATGAATTAACTTTATATACAGGTAAAACTGACTGATTGAAATACACCATTTTTACTTGTTTTCCGTGATATTAACATTAAATCCCACAGAATACACATGAATCAACGTTAATAGAGCTAAACCTGACTAATTGAAATACACCTTTTTCAATTGTTTTCCGTGATATTAACATTCATTCCACAATTTACACATAAATCCAAGTTAATACAGGTAAAATGGACTTATTGAAATTCACCCTTTTCACTTTTTTCAGTGATATTAACATTCATTCCCACAATTTACACATAAATCCAAGTTAATACAGCGAATCCTGATTGATTGAATTATACCTTTTTTACAACTTTTCCGTGATTTTAAAATTCTTTCCCACAATTTACACACGAATTACTGTAAAAACAGGTGACACTGGCTGATTGAAATGCACCATTTTTACTTGTTTTCTGTGATATTAACCATTCAAGCCCAAATTTACACATTAATTGACTTAGATACATGTAAAACTGACTGATTGAAATACACATTTTTCACTTGTTTTGTTTTCCGTGATTTGACGTTCATTCCCACAATTTAGACATAATCCACGTTAATACAGCTAAAATTGACTGATTGAAATACACCTTTTACTTTTGTTCCGTGATATTAACATTCCTTCCCACAATTTAGCATGAATCACGTTAATAAGGTAACTTTCTGATTGAAATTCACCCTTTTACTTTTTTCCGTGATATTAACATTCATTTCCCACAATTTACACATGAATTGACGAAAATACTGGGCAAACTGATTACTGATTGAATAACACCATTTTACTTTTTTCCGTGATATTAAAATTAATTCCCACAGAAACATAAATTGACTTTATAAAATTAAAACTGACTAATTGAAATACACCTTTGTTACTTTTTTCCGTGATATTAGCATTCATTCCCACATTTACACATTAATTGACTTTAGTACAGGTAAAACTGACTGATTGAAATTCACATTTTTACTTTTTCCAGTGATATTAACATTCATTCCCACAATTTACACATGAATTAACGTAAATACAGGGGAAACTGACTGATTGAAATACACCCTTTTTACTTTTTTCCAGTGATATTAGCATTCATTCCCACAATTTACGCAGAAATCCCCGTTAATACAGCTAAAATTGACTTATTGAAATACACCCTTTTTACTTTTGTTCCGTGATATTAACATTCATTCCACAATTTACGCATGAATTACGTTAATACAGGTAAAATTGACTGATTGAAATTCACCCTTTTCACTTTTTTCCGTGATATTAACATTCATTCCACAATTTACACATGAATTGACGAGAGTACTGGGCAAACTGACTGATTGAATAACACCATTTTTACTTGTTTTCCGTGATATTAAAATTAATTCCCACAATTGACACATAAATTGACTTTATAACATTTAAAACTGACTAATTGAAATACACCTTTTTTACTTTTTTCCGTGATATTAGCATTCATTCCAACAATTTACACGTGAACTGACTTTATGTACAGGTAAAACTGACTGATTGAAATTACCCTTTTTACTTTTTCCAGTGATATTAACATTCATTTCCACAATTTACACATGAATTAACGTAAAACAGGGAAACTGACTGATTGAAATACACCTTTTTACTTTTTCCAGTGATATTAGCATTCATTCCCACAATTTACGCAGGAATCCCCGTTAATACAGCTAAAATTGACTTATTGAAATACACCCTTATTACTTTTTCCGTGATATTAACATTCATTCCCAGAATGTACGCATGAATCCGCCTTAATACAGCTAGTCCTGACTGATTGAATTACACTTTTTTTACTTGTTTTCCGTGATTTTAACATTAATTCCCACAATTTACACATGAATTGACTTCATAAAAAGGTAAAACTGACTGTTTGCAATACACCTTTTTACTTGTTTCCGGATATTTAAATTCATTCCCACATTTACACATAAATCCAAGTTAATACAGGTAAAACTGACTGATTGAAATTCACCCTTTTTACTTTTCCAGTGATATTAACATTCATTCCCTCAATTTACACATGAAATAACGTAACGTAAATACAGGGGAACTGACTGATTGAAATACACCCTTTTTACTTTTTCCAGTGATATTAGCATTCATTCCACAATTTACGCAGAATCCCCGTTAATACAGCTAAAACTGACTTATTGAAATACACCCTTATTACTTTTTTTCCGTGATATTAACATTCATTCCCACAATGTACGCATGAATCCGCCTTAATACAGCTAGTCCTGACTGATTCAATTACCCTTGTTTTACTTGTTTTCCGTGATTTTAACATTAATTCCCACAATTTAAACATGAATTAACTTTATACAGGTAAAACTGACTGATTGAAATACACCATTTTTACTTGTTTTCCGTGATATTAACATTAAATCCCACAGAATACACATGAATCAACGTTAATAGAGCTAAACCTGACTAATTGAAATACACCTTTTTCAATTGTTTTCCGTGATATTAACATTCATTCCCACAATTTACACATAAATCCAAGTTAATACAGGTAAAATGGACTTATTGAAATTCACCTTTTCACTTTTTTCAGTGATATTAACATTCATTCCCACAATTTACACATAAATCCAAGTTAATACAGCGAATCCTGATTGATTGAATTATACCTTTTTTACAACTTTTCCGTATTTAAAATTCTTTCCCACAATTTACACACGAATTACTGTAAAAACAGGTGACACTGGCTGATTGAAATGCACCATTTTTACTTGTTTTCTGTGATATTAACATTCAAGCCAAAATTTACACATTAATTGACTTAGATACATGTAAAACTGACTGATTGAAATACACATTTTTCACTTGTTTCCGTGATATTGACGTTCATTCCCACAATTTAGACATAATCCACGTTAATACAGCTAAAATTGACTGATTGAAATACACCCTTTTTACTTTTGTTCCGTGATATTAACATTCCTTCCACAATTTACGCATGAATCTACGTTAATACAGGTAAACTTTCTGATTGAAATTCACCCTTTTCACTTTTTTCCGTGATATTAACATTCATTCCCACAATTTACACATGAATTGACGAAAATACTGGCAAACTGACTGATTGAATAACACCATTTTTACTTGTTTTCCGTGATATTAAAATTAATTCCCACAATTGAAACATAAATTGACTTTATAAACATTTAAAACTGACTAATTGAAATACACCTTTGTTACTTTTTTCCGTGATATTAGCATTCATTCCCACAATTTACACATTAATTGACTTTATGTACAGGTAAAACTGACTGATTGAAATTCACCATTTTTACTTTTTCCAGTGATATTAACATTCATTCCCACAATTTACACATGAATTAACGTAAATACAGGAAACTGACTGATTGAAATACACCCTTTTTACTTTTTCCAGTGATATTAAGCATTCATTCCCACAATTTACGCAGAAATCCCCGTTAATACAGCTAAAATTGACTTATTGAAATACACCTTTTTACTTTTGTTCCGTGATATTAACATTCATTCCCACAATTTACGCATGAATCTACGTTAATACAGGTAAAATTGACTGATTGAAATTCACCCTTTTCACTTTTTTCCGTGATATTAACATTCATTCCCACAATTTACACATGAATTGACGAGAGTACTGGGCAAACTGACTGATTGAATAACACCATTTTTACTTTTTTCCGTGATATTAAAATTAATTCCACAATTGACAATAAAT
This sequence comes from Sanderia malayensis, assembly GCA_013076295.1. Lineage (NCBI taxonomy): Eukaryota > Metazoa > Cnidaria > Scyphozoa > Semaeostomeae > Pelagiidae > Sanderia > Sanderia malayensis. The sequence continues at coordinate 36,996 of RQOL01000712.1, read as the reverse complement.
TGACTTTATAAACATTTAAAACTGACTAATTGAAATACACCTTTTTTACTTTTTTCCGTGATATTAGCATTCATTCCAACAATTTACACGTGAATGACTTTATGTACAGGTAAAACTGACTGATTGAAATTACCCTTTTTACTTTTTTCCAGTGATATTAACATTCATTTCCACAATTTACACATGAATTAACGTAAATACAGGGAAACTGACTGATTGAAATACACCCTTTTTACTTTTTCCAGTGATATTAGCATTCATTCCACAATTTACGCAGGAATCCTACGTAATACAGCTAAAATTGACTTATTGAAATACACCCTTTTACTTTTTTCCCGTGATATTAACATTCATTCCCAGAATGTACGCATGAATCCGCCTTAATACAGCTAGTCCTGACTGATTGAATACACTTTTTTACTTGTTTTCCGTGATTTTAACATTAATTCCCACAATTTACACATGAATTGACTTCATAAAAGGTAAAACTGACTGTTTGCAATACACCTTTTTACTTGTTTTCCGGATATTTAAATTCATTCCACACATTTTACACATGAATCCACGTTAATGCAGCTAAAACTGATTGATTGAAATTCACCCTTTTTACTTTTGTTCCGTGATATTAACATTCATTCCCACAATTTACGCATGAATTACGTTAATACAGGTAAATTGACTGATTGAAATTCACCCTTTTTCACTTTTTTCCGTGTTATTAACATTCATTCCCACAATTTACACATGAATTGACGAAAATACTGGGCAAACTGACGGATTGAAATAACCCATTTTTACTTGTTTTCCGTGATATTAAATTATTCCCACAAATTGGCACATAAATTGACTTATAAACATTTAAAACTGACTAATTGAAATACACCTTTTTACTTTTTTCCGTGATATTGACGTTCATTCCAACAATTTAGCTTAAATCAACGTTAATACAGCAAAAATTGACTGATTGAAATACACCTTTTCCTTCTTTCCGTATATAACATTCATTCCCACAATTTACACATGAATCCACGTTAATGCAGCTAGTCCTGACTGATTGAATTACACCTTATTTACTTTGTTTCGTGATATTAACATTCATTCCCACAATTTACACATGATTATACGTTAATACAGTAAATTGACTGATTGAAATTCACCCTGTTACTTTTTTCCGTGATATTAACATTCATTCCCACAATTTACATGAATTAACGTAAATACAGGAATACTACCGATTGAAATACACCATTTTTACTTGTTTTCCGTGATATTAAAATTAATTCCCACAATTTACACATGAATTGACATTATAAACATGAAAACTGACTGATTGAAATACACCTTTTACTTGTTTCCGTGATATTAACATTCATTCCCACAATTTAAACATGAATCCACCTAAATACAGCTAGTCCTGACTGATTGAATTACATTTTTTTTACTTGTTTTCGTGATTTAACATTCTTTCCACAATTTACACATGAATCCACTAAATACAGCTAGTCTGACTGATTGAATTACATTTTTTTACTTGTTTTCAGTGATTTTAACATTTCTTCCCACAATTTACACATGAATTGACTAATTACAGGTAAAACTGACTAATTGAAATACACATTTTTTACCTGTTTTCCGGATATTTACATTCATTCCACATTTTACACAGAAATAACGTAAATACGAGGAAAACTGACTGATGAAATACACAATTTTTACTTGCTTTCCTTGATATTAACATTCTTTCCCACATTTACACATGAATTGACTTTATAAACATTTAAAACTGACTGATTGAAATACACCTTTTTTACTTTTTTTCCGTGATATTACGTTCATTCCCACAATTTACACTTGAATTGACTTTGAATTCATGTACACTGACTGAGTGAAATATACTTTTTACTTGTTTTCCGTTATAATAACATTCATTCCAAATTACACGTGAAATGACTTTATAAACATGTAAAACTGACTGATTGAATACACTATTTTTACTTGTTTCCGTGATATTAACATTCATTCCCACAATTTACACATGAATTGACTTTATGTACAGGTAAACTGACTTATTGAAATTCACCCTTTTTACTTTTCCAGTGATATTAACATTCATTCCCACAATTTACACATGAATTAATGTACATAAAACTGACTGATTGAAATTCACCTTTTTACTTTTTTCCAGTGATATTAACATTCATTCCCACAATTTACACATGAATTACGTTTAATACAGGAAACTGACTGATTGAATTCACCCTTTTACTTTTTCCAGTGATATTGCATTCATTCCACAATTTACACATGAATTTCTTTATGTACAGGAAAACTGACTGATTGAAATTCACCCTTTTACTTTTTCCGTGATATTAACATTCATTCCCACAATTTACACATGAATTGTAAATACAGAAAACTGACTGATTGAAATACACCATTTTTACTTGTTTTCCGTGATATTAACTTCATTCACAATTTACACATGAATTGACTTTATATACATGTAAAACTGACTGATTGAAATACACCATTTTACTTGTTTCCGTGATATTAACATTCATTCCACAATTTACACATGAACACTTAAACAGCTAGCTGACTGATTGAAATCCTTTTTACTTGTTTTCCGTGATATTAACATTCATTCCCAATTTACACATGAATTCATGTTAAATACAGGAAACTGACTGATTGAAATACACCTTTTTACTTGTTTTCCGTGATATTACATTCATTCCCACACTTTACACATGAATTGACTTATTACAGGTAAAACTGACTGATTGAAATTCACCCTTTTTACTTTTTCCAGTGATATTAACATTCATTCCACAATTTACACATGAATAACGTAAATACAGAAACTGACTGATTGACATTCACCCTTTTTACTTTTTCCGTGATATTACATTCATTCCCAATTTATGCAGAATCGTTAATACAGCTAAAATTGACTATTGAAATACACATTTTTACTTTTTTCCGTGATATTACATTCATTCCACAATTTACACATGAATTAACGTAAATACAGGAAAACTGACTGATTGAATTAAACCATTTTTACTTGTTTTCCGTGATATTAGCATTCATTCCCACAATTTACACATGAATTGTCTTTATACAGGTAAAACTGACTGATTGAAATTCACCCCTTTTTACTTTTTCCAGTGATATTAACATTCATTCCCACAATTTACACATGAATTGAAATACAGGAAAACTGACTGATTGAAATACACCATTTTTACTTGTTTCCGTGGTTTTTAACTTTCATTCACACAATTTACACATGAATTGACTTATATACATGTAAATTGACTGATTGAAATACACCTTTTACTTGTTTCCGTGATATTAGCATTCATTCCCACAATTTACGCAGAAATCCCCGTTAATACAGCTACAATTGACTGATTGAAATACACCCTTTTTACTTTTTTCCGTGATATTTACATTCATTCCCCAATTTACACATGAAACCACCTTAACACAGCTAGTCCTGATGGATTCAATTACCCTTGTTTTACTTGTTTTCCCGTGATACTAACATTCATTCCCATAGTTTACACATGAATTCATGTTAATACAGGGAAAGCTGACTGATTTAAATACACCATTTTTACTTGTTTTCCGTGATATTAGCATTCATTCCCACACTTTACACATGAATTGACTTCATGTACAGGTAAAACTGACTGATTGAAATTCACCCTTTTTACTTTTTCCAGTGATATTAACATTCATTCCCACAATTTACACATGAATTAACGTAAATACAGGGGAAACTGACTGATTGAAATTCACCTTTTTTACTTTTTCCAGTGATATTAGCATTCATTCCCCCAATTTATGCAGAAATCCCCGTTAATACAGCTAAAATTGACTTATTGAAATACACACTTTTTACTTTTTTCCGTGATATTAACATTCATTCCCACAATTTACACATGAATTAACGTAAATACAGGGGAAACTGACTGATTGAATTAAACCATTTTTACTTGTTTTCCGTGATATTAGCATTCATTCCACAATTTACACATGAATTGACTTTATGTACAGGTAAAACTGACTGATTGAAATTCACCCTTTTTACTTTTCCAGTGATATTAACATTAATTCTCACACTTTACACATAACTTGACTTTATAAAAATGTAAAGCTGACTGATTGAAATACACCTTTTTACTTGTTTCCCGTGATATTAACATTCATTCCCACAGTTTACACATGAATTAACGTTAATACAACAAAAATTAACTGATTGAAATACACCCTTTTTACTTGTTTTCCGTGATATTAGCATTCATTCCCACAATTTACGCAGAAATCCCCGTTAATACAGCTACAATTGACTGATTGAAATACACCCTTTTTACTTTTTTCCGAGATATTTACATTCATTCCCACAATTTACACATGAAACCACCTTAACACAGCTAGTCCTGACTGATTCAATTACCCTTGTTTTACTTGTTTTCCGTGATTTTAACATTAATTCCCACAATTTACACATGAGTTGACTTTATAAAAAGGTAAAACTGACTGATTGAAATACACCTTTTTTACTTATTTTCCGGGATATTTAAATTCATCCCCACATTTTACACATGAATCCACATTAATACAGCTAAAATTGATTGATTGAAATTCACCCTTTTTACTTTTTCTCGTGATATTAACATTCTCTCCCACAATTACACATGAATTAACGTAAATACAGGGAAAACTGACTGATTGAAATTCACCCTTTTCACTTTTTTCCGTGATATTAACATTCATTCCCACAATGTACACATGATTTGACGAAAATACTGGGCAAACTGACTGATTTAATAACACCATTTTTACTTGTTTTCCGTGATATTAACATTAATTCTCACAATTTACACATAAATTGACTTTATATACAGGTAAAACTGACTGATTGAAATACAACTTTTTTTATTTGTTTTCCAGGATATTTACATTCATTCCCACATTTTACACATGAATCCACGTTAATACAGCTAAAATTGATTGATTGAAATTCACCCTTTTTATTTTTTCCCGTGATATTAACATTCATTCCCACAATTTACACATGAATTGACGAAAATACTGGGCAAACGGACTGATTGAATAACACCATTTTTACTTGTTTTCAGTGATATTAACAATACTTCCCACAATTTAGACATGAATTGACTATATATACAGGTAAAACTGACTAATTGAAATACACCTTTTTTACCTGTTTTCCGGGATATTTACATTCATTCCCACATTTTACACATGAAATAACGTAAATACGAGGAAAACTGACTGATTGAAATACACAATTTTTACTTGTTTTCCTTGATATTAACATTAATTCCCACAATTTACCCATGAAATGACTTTATAAACATGTAAAACTGACTGATTGAAATACACTATTTTTACTTGTTTTCCGTGATATTAACATTCATTCCCACATGAATCCATGTTAATACAGCTAAAATTGACTGATTGAAATTCACCCTTTTTACTTTTTTCCGTGATTTTAACATCCATTCTCACAATTTACACATGAATCCACGATAAAACAGTTAATCCTGACTGATTGAATTACCCCATTTTTACTTTTTTTCCGTGATATTAACATTCATTCCCACAATTTACACATGAAACCACCTTAACACAGCTAGTCCTGACTGATTCAATTACCCTTGTTTTATTGTTTTCCGTGATTTTAACATTAATTCCCATAATTTACACATGAGTTGACTTTATAAAAAGGTAAAACTGACTGATTGAAATTCACCTTTTTTACTTGTTTTCCGGAATATTAAAATTCATTCCCACATATTACACATGAATCCACGTTAATACAGCTAAAACTGATTGATTGAAATTCAACCCTTTTTACTTTTTCCCGTGATATTAACATTCATTCCCACAATTTACACATGAATTGACGAAAATACTGGGCAAACGGACTGATTGAATAACACCATTTTTACTTGTTTTCCGTGATATTAACAATACTTCCCACAATTTAGACATGAATTGACTATATATACAGGTAAAACTGACTAATTGAAATACACCTTTTTTACCTGTTTTCCGGGATATTTACATTCATTCCCACATTTTACACATGAAATAACGTAAATACGAGGAAAACTGACTGATTGAAATACACAATTTTTACTTGTTTTCCTTGATATTAACATTAATTCCCACAATTTACCCATGAAATGACTTTATAAACATGTAAAACTGACTGATTGAAATACACTATTTTTACTTGTTTTCCGTGATATTAACATTCATTCCCACATGAATCCATGTTAATACAGCTAAAATTGACTGATTGAAATTCACCCTTTTTACTTTTTTCCGTGATTTTAACATTCATTCTCACAATTTACACATGAATCCAGATAAAACAGTTAATCCTGACTGATTGAATTACCCCATTTTTACTTTTTTTCCGTGATATTAACATTCATTCCCACAATTTACACATGAAACCAACTTAACACAGCTAGTCCTGACTGATTCTATTACCCTTGTTTTACTTGTTTTCCGAGATTTTAACATTAATTCCCATAATTTACACATGAGTTGACTTTATAAAAAGGTAAAACTGACTGATTGAAATTCACCTTTTTTACTTGTTTTCCGGAATATTTAAATTCATTCCACATATTACACATGAATCCACGTTAATACAGCTAAAACAGATTGATTGAAATTCAACCCTTTTTACTTTTTCTCGTGATATTAACATTCTTTCCCACAATTTACACATGAATTAACGTAAATACAGGGAAAACTGACTGATTGAATTACACCATTTTTACTTGTTTTCCGTGATATTAACATAAATTCCCACAACTTACACATGAATCCACGTTAATACAGCCAAAATTGACTGATTGATATTCACCCTTTTCACTTTTTTCCGTGATATTAACCTTCATTCCCACAATTTACACATGAAGTAACGTAAATACAGGGATAACTGACTGATTGAAATACACTCTTTTTACTTTTTTTCCGCAATATTGACGTTCATTCCCGCAATTTACACATGAATCCACGTTAATACAGCTAAAATTGACTGATTGATATTCACCCTTTTTACTTTTTCCCGTGATATTATCATTCATTTCCACAATTTACACATGAATTAAGGTAAATACAGGAAAATTGACTGATTGAAATACACCTTTTTTATTTGTTTTCCGGGATATTTAAATTCATTCCCACATTTTACACATGAATCCACGTTAATACAGCTAAAACTGATTGATTGAAATTCAACCCTTTTTACTTTTTCTCGTGATATTAACATTCTTTCCCACAATTTACACATGAATTAACGTAAATACAGGGAAAACTGACTGATTGAATTACATCATTTTTACTTGTTTTCCGTGATATTAACATTAATTCCCACAATTTAAACATGAATTGACCTTATAAAAATGTAAAGCTGACTGATTGAAATACACCTTTTTACTTGTTTTCCGTGATATTAGCATTCATTCCCACAATTTAGACATGAATTGACTTTATGTACAGGTAAAACTGACTGATTGAAATTCACCCTTTTTACTTATTCCAGTGATATTAACATTAATTCTCACACTTTACACATAACTTGACTTTATAAAAATGTAAAGCTGACTGATTGAAATACACTTTTTTACTTGTTTCCCGTGATATTAACATTCATTCCCACAATTTACACATGAATTAACGTTAATACAGCTAAAATTAACTGATTGAAATACACCCTATTTACTTGTTTTCCGTGATATTAGCATTCATTCCCACAATTTACGCAGAAATCCCCGTTAATACAGCTACAATTGACTGATTGAAATACACCCTTTTTACTTTTTTCCATGATATTAACATTCATTCCCACAATTTACACATGAAACCATCTTAACACAGCTAGTCCTGACTGATTCAATTACCCTTGTTTTACTTGTTTTCCGTGATATTAACATTCATTCCCATAGTTTACACATGAATTCATGTTAATACAGGGAAAATTGACTTATTGAAATACACCCTTTTTACTTTTTTCCTTGATATTAACATTCATTCCCACAATTTACACATGAAACCACCTTAACACAGCTAGTCCTGACTGATTCAATTACCCTTGTTTTACCTGTTTTCCGTGATATTAACAATACTTCCCACAATTTAGACATGAATTGACTATATATACAGGTAAAACTGACTAATTGAAATACACCTTTTTTACCTGTTTTCCGGGATATTTAAATTCATTCCCACATTTTACACATGAAATAACGTAAATACGAGGAAAACTGACTGATTGAAATACACAATTTTTACTTGTTTTCCTTGATATTAACATTAATTCCCACAATTTACCCATGAAATGACTTTATAAACATGTAAAACTGACTGATTGAAATACACTATTTTTACTTGTTTTCCGTGATATTAACATTCATTCCCACATGAATCCACGTTAATACAGCTAAAATTGACTGATTGATATTCACCCTTTTTACTTTTTCCCGTGATATTATCATTCATTTCCACAATTTACACATGAATTAGTGGTTATCCACCTTTTGAGCAAAAAACAAGATTTCTAATACAATTATCCATAACTCAGGATTGCCTTAAGATATTGATCTGAAATTTTCAAACAATGCTTATCAACATTTCGGCAACATATTTTTCCAAAAACAGAAATTGTCACATGACTGGTTTTCATTTCCTGGACAATTTTGTTGAGCTTGTCATTTGTGTTTGCAAAAGGATTTCAGACCACTGGCTACCTGTACCCTTTCAAGTGATACATCAAACAACTCCTTATGAAATTCTTACCAGGATGAACGGAGGAAATTGTTTTACTGGTAATGGTTGCCATGGAAACTCCAAAAAAGACTTTTTTCCAGGTAAAAACTGAAATATGGTTGATATCAAAATTTTGTCCATTCATCCTAATAAGGTCCTCAAAACAATGCATCAGAGAAAATTTGAGTCAAATATCTTCTATAGTTATTGAGAAATCCTTTCTCAATGTTGGAGGAGGCTGTTTTTCAAAAACGCTTTTGAAAGTTTGCATACACATTCATTAAGACAAATCATGACTTAAAAAATTGAACAAGAATGGAAGAAAACTCAACACTTAGCATAATATATATATTATTGTCTCACTATTGTCAGTAACATTTGAATAGGTCTGGTCTACTTTTTGGCAGTTCTTTTTACATTTGTTTGAACTAAAGGAATATCGTTTTCATTGACAAATTTTATGTCTGTTGTTGTAATGTTCTTTTCTGCATTATTTGCCTTTTGTAACAAATTGTCTAGGGTTTTATGGAAGCTGAACCCACCAGCAAAGTAATGTTGCCCAGTTTTTGAATTCTGTTTTCTTTTTCTTCTTAAATTGAAGACATGCCTCAGCTTCCCTTGGGTAGCAACATTCAATCGCTTTCATCAGCTTATTGTATGCTGCATGGGTTATTGGTGATGCTAGATCAAAAGCAGTGCAAATTTTTTTGATATTGCTTAAGCCTAGACCAGTTTCAACACCAGCCTGGACACATCTGACATTGACTTCTGATGATTTGCACACATCACTTTTAACTTTTGGGCTTGTACGAAAGATGACGTTATTCTTGCAGTTTGTGCATTTTAGGATGAGCTGCTCATCCAAGCCCATTCTATGTTGATTATCTTGCATAAGAACAAGGTTTCCTTTAGAACTTTTACAAGGTGCACAGATTGCACCTTTCAAAAGAGCATCTTGCATCTGATCCATTTTTAAAATCTTAAAACCACACCACATGCTTCTTTGCAGATAGTAATCAGCTGAGTCTTCGATTCTTTTCCTTTTTCAAGTTGAATCCAAGCCAAGTGATCTTGGCTTTTTCCTTGTCATAATATTCTTTCCACCTTTCTCAATAATAGGGCAGTTTCTTGATATTTTCTCAAAGGATCTATTAGCCTTATCAGGAGAAGATTTCGTTGGAATTGAGGAGGAAAGGCATGGGCCTACTCCAGATGAAGTTGCACTTTGAACAAGGTCTTCATCTTTTTCTGTGTCGATCAGTTTCTGCTTCATGACACCTTTAAAACCTTTTCTCTTTTTACGATATTTCGTTTCCTTTTAGGACCAACCATTGTCAATAATTCGAAAAAACTTGTAATTTATGGGACAATACCAAAACTTTAACTAATCGTTCTACAACAACACCAACCACCACGTGGTTTTTTCTCTTGAAAGCTACTTCAAGTGAATTCAAAGAATTTACACCAACTGAATTCAACTCAACTAATGCAAGAGAAATATCCTTTCGGATGGAAAATGAAAGTTTCGTCAGTTGGAGTTGAAAAAACCCCATAGCAACGGAAATTAGTTGGTTGTCAAGGAACACAAAATTTGAGTAGCTGTCGAAAAAAGCTATTTTTGGTCCCACTTTGAACACTAGAGTCACAAAAAAGCCTAAAATATTGAAGTTGAATAGCTTATTGATATTCTGGATGCAAAAAGTAAGATTGTTGAAAAAATAAATTTTTTGCTCACAAAAGGTGGATAACCACCTTAAGGTAAATACAGGAAAAACTGACTGATTGAAATACACCTTTTTTACTTGTTTTCCGGGATATTTAAATTCATTCCCACATTTTACACATGAATCCACGTTAATACAGCTAAAGCTGATTGATTGAAATTCAACCCTTTTTACTTTTTCCCGTGATATTAACATTCAATCCCACAATTTACACATGAATTGACGAAAATACTGGGCAAACGGACTGATTGAATAACACCATTTTTACTTGTTTTCCGTGATATTAACAATACTTCCCACATTTTAGTCATGAATTGACTATATATACAGGTAAAACTGACTAATTGAAATACACCTTTTTTACCTGTTTTCCGGGATATTTACATTCATTCCCACAATTTACACATGAATTAACGTAAATACAGGGAAAACTGACTGATTGAATTACACCATTTTTACTTGTTTTCCGTGATATTAACATAAATTCCCACAATTTACACATGAATCCACGTTAATACAGCTAAAATTGACTGATTGATATTCACCCTTTTCACTTTTTTCCGTGATATTAACCTTCATTCCCACAATTTACACATGAATTAACGTAAATACAGGGATAACTGACTGATTGAAATACACTCTTTTTACTTTTTTTCCGCAATATTGACGTTCATTCCCGCAATTTACACATGAATCCACGTTAATACAGCTAAAATTGACTGATTGATATTCACCCTTTTTACTTTTTCCCGTGATATTATCATTCATTTCCACAATTTACACATGAATTAAGGTAAATACAGGAAAAATTGACTGATTGAAATACACCTTTTTTACTTGTTTTCCGGGATATTTAAATTCATTCCCACATTTTACACATGAATCCACGTTAATACAGCTAAAACTGATTGATTGAAATTCAACCCTTTTTACTTTTTCTCGTGATATTAACATTCTTTCCCACAATTTACACATGAATTGACCTTATAAAAATGTAAAGCCGACTGATTGAAATACACCTTTTTACTTGTTTCCCGTGATATTAGCATTCATTCCCACAATTTACACATGAATTGACTTTATGTACAGGTAAAACTGACTGATTGATATTCACTCTTTTTACTTATTCCAGTGATATTAACATTAATTCTCACACTTTACACATAACTTGACTTTATAAAAATGTAAAGCTCACTGATTGAAATACACCTTTTTACTTGTTTCCCGTGACATTAACATTCATTCCCACATTGAAATACACCATTTTTACTTGTTTTCCGTGATATTAGCATTCATTCCCACAATTTACACATGAAACCACCTTAACACAGCTAGTCCTGACTGATTCAATTACCCTTGTTTTACTTGTTTTCCGTGATATTAACATTCATTCCCATAGTTTACACATGAATTCATGTTAATACAGGGAAAATTGACTTATTGAAATACACCCTTTTTACTTTTTTCCTTGATATTAACATTCATTCCCACAATTTACACATGAAACCACCTTAACACAGCTAGTCCTGACTGATTCAATTACCCTTGTTTTACTTGTTTTCCGTGATTTTAACATTAATTCCCAAAATTTACACATGAGTTGACTTTATAAAAAGGTAAAACTGACTGATTGAAATACACCTTTTTTACTTGTTTTCCGGGATATTTAAATTCATTCCCACATTTTACACATGAATCCACGTTAATACAGCTAAAACTGATTGATTGAAATTCACCCTTTTTACTTTTTCTCGTGATATTAACATTCTCTCCCACAATTTACACATGAATTAACGTAAATACAGGGAAAATTGACTAATTGAAATTCACCCTTTTTACTTTTTCCCGTGATATTAACATTCATTCCCACAATTTACACATGAATTGACGTTATAAACATGTAAAACTGACTGATTGAAATACACTATTTTTACCTGTTTTCCGGGATATTTACATTCATTCCCACATTTTACACATGAAATAACGTAAATACGAGGAAAACTGACTGATTGAAATACACAATTTTTACTTGTTTTCCTTGATATTAACATTAATTCCCACAATTTACCCATGAAATGACTTTATAAACATGTAAAACTGACTGATTGAAATGCACCTTTTTTACTTGTTTTCCGTGATATCAACATTCATTCCAACAATTTACACATGAATCCACGTTAATACAGGTAAAACTGACTTATTGAAATTCACCCTTTTCACTTTTTTCCGTTATATTAACATTCATTGCCACAATTTACACATGAATTAACGTAAATACAGGGAATACTGACCGATTGAAATACACCATTTTTACTTGTTTTCCGTAATATTAAAATTAATTCCCACAATTTACACATGAATTGACTTTATAAACATGTAAAACTGACAGATTGAAATACACCTTTTTTACTTGTTTCCCGTGATATTAACATTCATTCCCACAATTTAAACATGAATCCACCTAAATACAGCTAGTCCTGACTGATTGAATTACATTTTTTTTACTTGTTTTCAGTGATTTTAACATTTCTTCCCACAATTTACACATGAATTGACTATATATACAGGTAAAACTGACTAATTGAAATACACATTTTTTACCTGTTTTCCGGGATATTTACATTCATTCCCACATTTTACACATGAAATAACGTAAATACGAGGAAAACTGACTGATTGAAATACACAATTTTTACTTGTTTTCCTTGATATTAACATTAATTCCCACAATTTACCCATGAAATGACTTTATAAACATGTAAAACTGACTGATTGAAATACACTATTTTTACTTGTTTTCCGTGATATTAACATTCATTCCCACATGAATCCACGTTAATACAGCTAAAATTGACTGATTGAAATTCACCCTTTTTACTTTTTCCGTGATTTTAACATTCATTCTCACAAATTACACATGAATCCACGTTAAAACAGTTAATCCTGACTGATTGAATTACCCCTTTTTTAATTGTTTCCCGTAATTTTAACATTCTTTCCCACACTTTACACGTGAATTGACTTTATAAACATTTAAAACTGACTAATTGAAATACACCTTTTTTACTTTTTTCCCGTGATATTGACGTTCATTCCCACAATTTACACATGAATTGACTTTGAATTCATGTAACACTGACTGAGTGAAAGATACGAGTTTTCCTTGTTTTCCGTTATAATAACATTCATTCCCACAAATTACACGTGAATCCACGTTAATACAGCTAATCTTGAGTGATTGAAATACACCTTTTTTACTTGTTTTCCGCGATATTAACATTCATTCCCAAAATCTACATATGAATCTACGGTAATACAGGTAAAATTGACTGATTGAAATTCACCCTTTTCACTTTTTTCCGTGATATTAACATTCATTCCCACAATTTACACATGATTTGACGAAAATACTGGGCAAACTGACTGATTGAATAACACCATTTTTATTTGTTTTCCGTGATATTAACATTCATTCCCACAATTTACACATGAATCCACGTTAATACAGGTAAAACTGACTGATTGAAATACACCTTTTTTACTTGTTTTCCGCGATATTAACATTCATTCCCAAAATTTACATATGAATCTACGGTAATACAGGTAAAATTGACTGATTGAAATTCACCCTTTTCACTTTTTTCCGTGATATTAACATTCATTCCCACAATTTACACATAAATTGACTTTATATACAGGTAAAACTGACTGATTGAAATACAACTTTTTTTACTTGTTTTCCAGGATATTTACATTCATTCCCACATTTTACACATGAATTGACGAAAATACTGGGCAAACGGACTGATTGAATAACACCATTTTTACTTGTTTTCCGTGATATTAACAATACTTCCAACAATTTAGACATAAATTGACTTTATAAACATTTAAAACTGACTAATTGAAATACATCTTTTTTACTTGTTTTCCGGGATATTTAATATCATTCCCACATTTTACACATGAATCCACGTTAATACAGCTAAAACTGATTGATTGAAATTCACCCTTTTTGCCTTTGTTCCGTGATATTAACATTCATTCCCACAATTTACGCTTGAATCTACGTTAATACAGGTAAAATTGACTGATTGAAATTCACCCTTTTCACTTTTTTCGTGATATTAACATTCATTCCCACAATTGACACATAAATTGACTTTATAAACATTTAAAACTGACTAATTGAAATACACCTTTTTTACTTTTTTCCGTGATATTGACGTTCATTCCAACAATTTAGACTTAAATCCTCGTTAATACAGCAAAAATTGACTGATTGAAATACACCCTTTTTCCTTCTCTTCCGTGATGTTAACTTTCAATCCCACAATTTACACATGAATTGATTTTATATACATGTAAAACTGACTGAGTGAAATATACGATTTTTACTTCTCTTCCGATATAATAACATTCATTCCCACAAATTACACATGAATCCACGTTAATACAGCTAGTCCTGACTGATTGAAATACACCTTGTTTACTTTTGTTTCGTGATATTAACATTCATTCCCACAATTTACACATGATTCTACGTTAATAGAGGTAAAATTGACTGATTGAAATTCACCCTTTTCACTTTTTTCCGTTATATTAACATTCATTGCCACAATTTACACATGAAGTAACGTAAATACGAGGAAAACTGACTGATTGAAATACACAATTTTTACTTGTTTTCCTTGATATTAACATTAATTCCCACAATTTACCCATGAAATAACTTTATAAACATGTAAAACTGACTGATTGAAATACACTATTTTTACTTGTTTTCCGTGATATTAACATTCATTCCCACATGAATCCACGTTAATACAGCTAAAATTGACTGATTGAAATTCACCCTTTTTACTTTTTTCCGTGATTTTAACATTCATTCTCACAAATTACACATGAATCCACGTTAAAACAGTTAATCCTGACTGATTGAATTACCCCTTTTTTAATTGTTTCCCGTAATTTTAACATTCTTTCCCACACTTTACACGTGAATTGACTTTATAAACATTTAAAACTGACTAATTGAAATACACCTTTTTTACTTTTTTTCCGTGATATTGACGTTTATTCCCACAATTTACACATGAATTGACTTTGAATTCATGTAACACTGACTGAGTGAAATATACGAGTTTTCCTTGTTTTCCGTTATAATAACATTCATTCCCACAAATTACACGTGAATCCACGTTAATACAGCTAATCTTGAGTGATTGAATAACACCTTGTTTACTTGTTTTCCGTGATATTAACATTCATTCCCATAGTTTACAAATGAATTCATGTTAATACAGGGAAAACTGACTGATTGAAATACACTATTTTTACTTGTTTTCCGTGATATTAGCATTCATTCCCACAATTTACACATGAATTGACCTTATAAACATGTAAAACTGGCTGATTGAAATGCACCTTTTCTACTTGTTTTCCGTGATATTAGCATTCATTCCCACAATTTACACATGAATCCACGTTAATACAGGTAAAACTGACTGATTGAAATACACCTTTTTTACTTGTTTTCCGCGATATTAACATTCATTCCCACAATTTACACATGAATCTACGGTAATACAGGTAAAATTGACTGATTGAAATTAACCCTTTTCACTTTTTTCCGTGATATTAACATTCATTCCCACAATTTACACATGGTTTGACGAAAATAGTGGGCAAACTGACTGATGGAATAACACCATTTTTATTTGTTTTCCGTGATATTAACATTAATTCCCACAAATTACACATGAATTGACCTTATAAACATGCAAAACTGACTGATTGAAATGCACCTTTTTTACTTGTTTTCCGTGATATTAACATTCATTCCCACAATTTACACATGAATCCACGTTAATACAGGTAAAACTGACTGATTGAAATACACCTTTTTTACTTGTTTTCCGCGATATTAACATTCATTCCCACAATTTACACATGAATCTACGGTAATACAGGTAAAATGACTGATTGAAATTCACCCTTTTCACTTTTTTCCGTGATATTAACATTCATTCCCACAGTTTACACATGATTTGACGAAAATACTGGGCAAACCGACTGATTGAATAACACCATTTATATTTTTTTTTCCGTGATATTAACATTAATTCTCACAATTTACACATAAATTGACTTTATATACAGGTAAAACTGACTGATTGAAATACAACTTTTTTACTTGTTTTCCGGGATATTTACATTCATTCCCACATTTTACACATGAATCCACGTTAATACAACTAAAATTGACTGATTGAAATTCACCCTTTTTACTTTTTCCCGTGATATTAACATTCATTCCCACAATTTA
>RQOL01000712.1:0-20021 GCA_013076295.1 Sanderia malayensis | reverse complement strand
TGATTTTAACATTAATTCCCACAATTTACACATGAATTGACTTCATAAAAAGGTAAAACTGACTGTTTGCAATACACCTTTTTTACTTGTTTTCCGGGATATTTAAATTCATTCCCACAATTTACACATAAATCCAAGTTAATACAGGTAAAACTGACTGATTGAAATTCACCCTTTTTACTTTTTCCAGTGATATTAACATTCATTCCCTCAATTTACACATGAATTAACGTAAATACAGGGGAAACTGACTGATTGAAATACACCCTTTTTACTTTTTCCAGTGATATTAGCATTCATTCCCACAATTTACGCAGGAATCCCCGTTAATACAGCTAAAACTGACTTATTGAAATACACCCTTATTACTTTTTTTCCGTGATATTAACATTCATTCCCACAATGTACGCATGAATCCGCCTTAATACAGCTAGTCCTGACTGATTCAATTACCCTTGTTTTACTTGTTTTCCGTGATTTTAACATTAATTCCCACAATTTAAACATGAATTAACTTTATATACAGGTAAAACTGACTGATTGAAATACACACCATTTTTACTTGTTTTCCGTGATATTAACATTAAATCCCACAGAATACACATGAATCAACGTTAATAGAGCTAAACCTGACTAATTGAAATACACCTTTTTCAATTGTTTTCCGTGATATTAACATTCATTCCCACAATTTACACATAAATCCAAGTTAATACAGGTAAAATGGACTTATTGAAATTCACCCTTTTCACTTTTTTCAGTGATATTAACATTCATTCCCACAATTTACACATAAATCCAAGTTAATACAGCGAATCCTGATTGATTGAATTATACCTTTTTTACAACTTTTCCGTGATTTTAAAATTCTTTCCCACAATTTACACACGAATTACTGTAAAAACAGGTGACACTGGCTGATTGAAATGCACCATTTTTACTTGTTTTCTGTGATATTAACATTCAAGCCCAAAATTTACACATTAATTGACTTAGATACATGTAAAACTGACTGATTGAAATACACATTTTTCACTTGTTTTCCGTGATATTGACGTTCATTCCACAATTTAGACATAAATCCACGTTAATACAGCTAAAATTGACTGATTGAAATACACCCTTTTTACTTTTGTTCCGTGATATTAACATTCCTTCCCACAATTTACGCATGAATCTACGTTAATACAGGTAAACTTTTCTGATTGAAATTCACCCTTTTCACTTTTTTCCGTGATATTAACATTCATTCCCACAATTTACACATGAATTGACGAAAATACTGGGCAAACTGACTGATTGAATAACACCATTTTTACTTGTTTTCCGTGATATTAAAATTAATTCCCACAATTGAAACATAAATTGACTTTATAAACATTTAAAACTGACTAATTGAAATACACCTTTGTTACTTTTTTCCGTGATATTAGCATTCATTCCCACAATTTACACATTAATTGACTTTATGTACAGGTAAAACTGACTGATTGAAATTCACCATTTTTACTTTTTCCAGTGATATTAACATTCATTCCCACAATTTACACATGAATTAACGTAAATACAGGGGAAACTGACTGATTGAAATACACCCTTTTTACTTTTTCCAGTGATATTAGCATTCATTCCCACAATTTACGCAGAAATCCCCGTTAATACAGCTAAAATTGACTTATTGAAATACACCCTTTTTACTTTTGTTCCGTGATATTAACATTCATTCCCACAATTTACGCATGAATCTACGTTAATACAGGTAAAATTGACTGATTGAAATTCACCCTTTTCACTTTTTTCCGTGATATTAACATTCATTCCCACAATTTACACATGAATTGACGAGAGTACTGGGCAAACTGACTGATTGAATAACACCATTTTTACTTGTTTTCCGTGATATTAAAATTAATTCCCACAATTGACACATAAATTGACTTTATAAACATTTAAAACTGACTAATTGAAATACACCTTTTTTACTTTTTTCCGTGATATTAGCATTCATTCCAACAATTTACACGTGAACTGACTTTATGTACAGGTAAAACTGACTGATTGAAATTCACCCTTTTTACTTTTTCCAGTGATATTAACATTCATTTCCACAATTTACACATGAATTAACGTAAATACAGGGGAAACTGACTGATTGAAATACACCCTTTTTACTTTTTCCAGTGATATTAGCATTCATTCCCACAATTTACGCAGGAATCCCCGTTAATACAGCTAAAATTGACTTATTGAAATACACCCTTATTACTTTTTTCCCGTGATATTAACATTCATTCCCAGAATGTACGCATGAATCCGCCTTAATACAGCTAGTCCTGACTGATTGAATTACACTTTTTTTACTTGTTTTCCGTGATTTTAACATTAATTCCCACAATTTACACATGAATTGACTTCATAAAAAGGTAAAACTGACTGTTTGCAATACACCTTTTTACTTGTCTTCCGGGATATTTAAATTCATTCCCACATTTTACACATAAATCCAAGTTAATACAGGTAAAACTGACTGATTGAAATTCACCCTTTTTACTTTTTCCAGTGATATTAACATTCATTCCCTCAATTTACACATGAATTAACGTAAATACAGGGGAAACTGACTGATTGAAATACACCCTTTTTACTTTTTCCAGTGATATTAGCATTCATTCCCACAATTTACGCAGGAATCCCCGTTAATACAGCTAAAACTGACTTATTGAAATACACCCTTATTACTTTTTTTCCGTGATATTAACATTCATTCCCAATGTACGCATGAATCCGCCTTAATACAGCTAGTCCTGACTGATTCAATTACCCTTGTTTTACTTGTTTTCCGTGATTTTAACATTAATTCCCACAATTTAAACATGAATTAACTTTATATACAGGTAAAACTGACTGATTGAAATACACCATTTTTACTTGTTTTCCGTGATATTAACATTAAATCCCACAGAATACACATGAATCAACGTTAATAGAGCTAAACCTGACTAATTGAAATACACCTTTTTCAATTGTTTTCCGTGATATTAACATTCATTCCCACAATTTACACATAAATCCAAGTTAATACAGGTAAAATGGACTTATTGAAATTCACCCTTTTCACTTTTTTCAGTGATATTAACATTCATTCCACAATTTACACATAAATCCAAGTTAATACAGCGAATCCTGATTGATTGAATTATACCTTTTTTACAACTTTTCCGTGATTTTAAAATTCTTTCCCACAATTTACACACGAATTACTGTAAAAACAGGTGACACTGGCTGATTGAAATGCACCATTTTTACTTGTTTTCTGTGATATTAACATTCAAGCCCAAAATTTACACATTAATTGACTTAGATACATGTAAAACTGACTGATTGAAATACACATTTTTCACTTGTTTTCCGTGATATTGACGTTCATTCCCACAATTTAGACATAAATCCACGTTAATACAGCTAAAATTGACTGATTGAAATACACCCTTTTTACTTTTGTTCCGTGATATTAACATTCCTTCCCACAATTTACGCATGAATCTACGTTAATACAGGTAACTTTTCTGATTGAAATTCACCCTTTTCACTTTTTTCCGTGATATTAACATTCATTCCCACAATTTACACATGAATTGACGAAAATACTGGGCAAACTGACTGATTGAATAACACCATTTTTACTTGTTTTCCGTGATATTAAAATTAATTCCCACAATTGAAACATAAATTGACTTTATAAACATTTAAAACTGACTAATTGAAATACACCTTTGTTACTTTTTTCCGTGATATTAGCATTCATTCCCACAATTTACACATTAATTGACTTTATGTACAGGTAAAACTGACTGATTGAAATTCACCATTTTTACTTTTTCCAGTGATATTAACATTCATTCCCACAATTTACACATGAATTAACGTAAATACAGGGGAAACTGACTGATTGAAATACACCCTTTTTACTTTTTCCAGTGATATTAGCATTCATTCCCACAATTTACGCAGAAATCCCCGTTAATACAGCTAAAATTGACTTATTGAAATACACCCTTTTTACTTTTGTTCCGTGATATTAACATTCATTCCCACAATTTACGCATGAATCTACGTTAATACAGGTAAAATTGACTGATTGAAATTCACCCTTTTCACTTTTTTCCGTGATATTAACATTCATTCCCACAATTTACACATGAATTGACGAGAGTACTGGGCAAACTGACTGATTGAATAACACCATTTTTACTTGTTTTCCGTGATATTAAAATTAATTCCCACAATTGACACATAAATTGACTTTATAAACATTTAAAACTGACTAATTGAAATACACCTTTTTTACTTTTTTCCGTGATATTAGCATTCATTCCAACAATTTACACGTGAACTGACTTTATGTACAGGTAAAACTGACTGATTGAAATTCACCCTTTTTACTTTTTCCAGTGATATTAACATTCATTTCCACAATTTACACATGAATTAACGTAAATACAGGGGAAACTGACTGATTGAAATACACCCTTTTTACTTTTTCCAGTGATATTAGCATTCATTCCACAATTTACGCAGGAATCCCCGTTAATACAGCTAAAATTGACTTATTGAAATACACCCTTATTACTTTTTTCCCGTGATATTAACATTCATTCCCAGAATGTACGCATGAATCCGCCTTAATACAGCTAGTCCTGACTGATTGAATTACACTTTTTTTACTTGTTTTCCGTGATTTTAACATTAATTCCCACAATTTACACATGAATTGACTTCATAAAAAGGTAAAACTGACTGTTTGCAATACACCTTTTTACTTGTCTTCCGGGATATTTAAATTCATTCCCACATTTTACACATGAATCCACGTTAATGCAGCTAAAACTGATTGATTGAAATTCACCCTTTTTACTTTTGTTCCGTGATATTAACATTCATTCCCACAATTTACGCATGAATCTACGTTAATACAGGTAAAATTGACTGATTGAAATTCACCCTTTTCACTTTTTTCCGTGTTATTAACATTCATTCCCACAATTTACACATGAATTGACGAAAATACTGGGCAAACTGACGGATTGAATAACACCATTTTTACTTGTTTTCCGTGAGATTAAAATTAATTCCCACAAATTGGCACATAAATTGACTTTATAAACATTTAAAACTGACTAATTGAAATACACCTTTTTTACTTTTTTCCGTGATATTGACGTTCATTCCAACAATTTAGACTTAAATCAACGTTAATACAGCAAAAATTGACTGATTGAAATACACCCTTTTTCCTTCTCTTCCGTTATAATAACATTCATTCCCACAAATTACACATGAATCCACGTTAATGCAGCTAGTCCTGACTGATTGAATTACACCTTATTTACTTTTGTTTCGTGATATTAACATTCATTCCCACAATTTACACATGATTCTACGTTAATACAGGTAGAATTGACTGATTGAAATTCACCCTGTTCACTTTTTTCCGTTATATTAACATTCATTGCCACAATTTCAACATGAATTAACGTAAATACAGGGAATACTCACCGATTGAAATACACCATTTTTACTTGTTTCCGTGATATTAAAATTAATTCCCACAATTTACACATGAATTGACATTATAAACATGTAAAACTGACTGATTGAAATACACCTTTTTTACTTGTTTCCCGTGATATTAACATTCATTCCCACAATTTAAACATGAATCCACCTAAATACAGCTAGTCCTGACTGATTGAATTACATTTTTTTTACTTGTTTTCAGTGATTTTAACATTTCTTTCCACAATTTACACATGAATCCACCTAAATACAGCTAGTCCTGACTGATTGAATTACATTTTTTTTACTTGTTTTCAGTGATTTTAACATTTCTTCCCACAATTTACACATGAATTGACTATATACAGGTAAAACTGACTAATTGAAATACACATTTTTTACCTGTTTTCCGGGATATTTACATTCATTCTCACATTTTACACAAGAAATAACGTAAATACGAGGAAAACTGACTGATGGAAATACACAATTTTTACTTGCTTTCCTTGATATTAACATTCTTTCCCACACTTTACACGTGAATTGACTTTATAAACATTTTAAAACTCACTAATTGAAATACACCTCTTTTACTTTTTTTCCGTGATATTGACGTTCATTCCCACAATTTACACATGAATTCATGTTAATACAGGGAAAGCTGACTGATTGAAATACACCATTTTTACTTGTTTTCCGTGATATTAGCATTCATTCCCACACTTTACACATGAATTGACTTCATGTACAGGTAAAACTGACTGATTGAAATTCACCCTTTTTACTTTTTCCAGTGATATTAACATTCATTCCCACAATTTACACATGAATTAACGTAAATACAGGGGAAACTGACTGATTGAAATACACCCTTTTTACTTTTTCCAGTGATATTAGCATTCATTCCCACAATTTACGCAGAAATCCCCGTTAATACAGCTAGAATTGACTTATTGAAATACACCCTTTTTACTTTTGTTCCGTGATATTAACATTCATTCCCACAATTTACGCATGAATCTACGTTAATACAGGTAAAATTGACTGATTGAAATTCACCCTTTTCACTTTTTTCCGTGATATTAACATTCATTCCCACAATTTACACATGAATTGACGAGAGTACTGGGCAAACTGACTGATTGAATAACACCATTTTTACTTGTTTTCCGTGATATTAAAATTAATTCCCACAATTGACACATAAATTGACTTTATAAACATTTAAAACTGACTAATTGAAATACACCTTTTTTGCTTTTTTCCGTGATATTAGCATTCATTCCAACAATTTACACGTGAACTGACTTTATGTACAGGTAAAACTGACTGATTGAAATTCACCCTTTTTACTTTTTCCAGTGATATTAACATTCATTTCCACAATTTACACATGAATTAACGTAAATACAGGGAAACTGACTGATTGAAATACACCCTTTTACTTTTTCCAGTGATATTAGCATTCATTCCACAATTTACGCAGGAATCCCCGTTAATACAGCTAAAATTGACTTATTGAAATACACCCTTATTACTTTTTCCCGTGATATTAACATTCATTCCCAGAATGTACGCATGAATCCGCCTTAATACAGCTAGTCCTGACTGATTGAATTACACTTTTTTTACTTGTTTTCCGTGATTTTAACATTAATTCCCACAATTTACACATGAATTGACTTCATAAAAAGGTAAAACTGACTGTTTGCAATACACCTTTTTACTTGTCTTCCGGGATATTTAAATTCATTCCCACATTTTACACATGAATCCACGTTAATGCAGCTAAAACTGATTGATTGAAATTCACCCTTTTTACTTTTGTTCCGTGATATTAACATTCATTCCCACAATTTACGCATGAATCTACGTTAATACAGGTAAAATTGACTGATTGAAATTCACCCTTTTCACTTTTTTTCCGTGTTATTAATATTCATTCCCACAATTTACACATGAATTGACGAAAAATACTGGGCAAACTGACGGATTGAATAAAACATTTTTACTTGTTTTCCGTGAGATTAAAATTAATTCCCACAAATTGGCACATAAATTGACTTTATAAACATTTAAAACTGACTAATTGAAATACACCTTTTTTACTTTTTTCCGTGATATTGACGTTCATTCCAACAATTTAGACTTAAATCAACGTTAATACAGCAAAAATTGACTGATTGAAATACACCCTTTTTCCTTCTCTTCCGTTATAATAACATTCATTCCACAAATTACACATGAATCCACGTTAATGCAGCTAGTCCTGACTGATTGAATTACACCTTATTTACTTTTGTTTCGTGATATTAACATTCATTCCCACAATTTACACATGATTCTACGTTAATACAGGTAGAATTGACTGATTGAAATTCACCCTGTTCACTTTTTTCCGTTATATTAACATTCATTGCCACAATTTCAACATGAATTAACGTAAATACAGGGAATACTCACCGATTGAAATACACCATTTTTACTTGTTTTCCGTGATATTAAAATTAATTCCCACAATTTACACATGAATTGACATTATAAACATGTAAAACTGACTGATTGAAATACATCCTTTTTACTTGTTTCCCGTGATATTAACATTCATTCCCACAATTTAAACATGAATCCACCTAAATACAGCTAGTCCTGACTGATTGAATTACATTTTTTTTACTTGTTTTCAGTGATTTTAACATTTCTTTCCACAATTTACACATGAATCCACCTAAATACGCTAGTCCTGACTGATTGAATTACATTTTTTTACTTGTTTTCAGTGATTTTAACATTTCTTCCCACAATTTAACACATGAATTGACTATATACAGGTAAAACTGACTAATTGAAATACACATTTTTTACCTGTTTTCCGGGATATTTACATTCATTCTCACATTTTACACAAGAAATAACGTAAATACGAGGAAAACTGACTGATGGAAATACACATTTTTACTTGCTTTCCTTGATATTAACATTCTTTCCCACACTTTACACGTGAATTGACTTTATAAACATTTAAAACTCACTATTGAAATACACCTCTTTTACTTTTTTCCGTGATATTGACGTTCATTCCAATTTACACTTGAATTGACTTTGAATTCATGTAACACTGACTGAGTGAAATATACGAGTTTTCCTTGTTTTCCGTTTATAATAACATTCATTCCACAATTACACGTGAAATGACTTTATAAACATGTAAAACTGACTGATTGAAATACACTATTTTTACTTGTTTTCCGTGATATTAACATTCATTCCCACAATTTACACATGAATTGACTTTATGTACAGGTAAAACTGACTTATTGAAATTCACCCTTTTTACTTTTTCCAGTGATATTAACATTCATTCCGACAATTTACACATGAATTAACGTAAATACAGGGGAAACTGACTGATTGAAATTCACCATTTTTACTTGTTTTCCGTGATATTAGCATTCATTCCCACAATTTACACATGAATTGACTTTATGTACAGGTAAACTGACTGATTGAAATTCACACCCTTTTACTTTTTCCAGTGATATTAACATTCATTCCCATAGTTTACACATGAATTCATGTTAATACAGGGAAAACTGACTGATTGAAATACACCATTTTTACTTGTTTCCCGTGATATTAGCATTCATTCCCACAATTTACACATGAATTGACTTTATGTACAGCTAAATGACTGATTGAAATTCACCCTTTTACTTTTTCCAGTGATATTAACATTCATTCCCACAATTTACACATGAATTAACGTAAATACAGGGGAAACTGACTGATTGAAATTCACACCTTTTTACTTTTTCCAGTGATATTAGCATTCATTCCCACAATTTACACATGAATTGTCTTTATGTACAGGTAAAGCTGACTGATTGAAATTCACCCCTTTTACTTTTTCCAGTGATATTAACATTCATTCCCACAATTTACACATGAATTAAGGTAAATACAGGAAAAACTGACTGGTTGAAATACACCATTTTTACTTGTTTTCCGTGATTTTAACTTTCATTCACACAATTTACACATGAATTGACTTTATATACATGTAAAACTGACTGATTGAAATACACCATTTTCTTGTTTCCCGTGATATTAACATTCATTCCCACAATTTACACATGAAACCACCTTAACACAGCTAGTCCTGACTGATTCAATTTCCCTTGTTTTACTTGTTTTCCGTGATACTAACATTCATTCCCAGTTTACACATGAATTCATGTAATACAGGGAAAGCTGACTGATTGAAATACAACCATTTTTACTTGTTTTCCGTGATATTAGCATTCATTCCCACACTTTACACATGAATTGACTTCATGTACAGGTAAAACTGACTGATTGAAATTCACCCTTTTTACTTTTTTCCAGTGATATTAACATTCATTCCCAACAATTTACACATGAATTAACGTAAATACATGGGAAACTGACTGATTGACATTCACCCTTTTTACTTTTTCCAGTGATATTAGCATCATTCCCAATTTATGCAGAAATCCCCGTTAATACAGCTAAAATTGACTTATTGAAATACACACTTTTTACTTTTTTCCGTGATATTAACATTCATTCCCACAATTTACACATGAATTAACGTAAATACAGGGGAAACTGACTGATTGAATTAAACCATTTTTTACTTGTTTTCCGTGATATTAGCATTCATTCCCACAATTTACACATGAATTGTCTTTATGTACAGAATAAAACTGACTGATTGAAAATTCACCCCTTTTACTTTTTCCAGTGATATTAACATTCATTCCCACAATTTACACATGAATTAAGGTAAATACAGGAAAAACTGACTGATTGAAATACACCATTTTTACTTGTTTTCCGTGGTTTTAACTTTCATTCACACAATTTACACATGAATTGACTTTATATACATGTAAAACTGACTGATTGAAATACACCATTTACTTGTTTCCCGTGATATTAACATTCATTCCCACAATTTACACATGAATTAACGTTAATACAGCTAAAATTAACTGATTGAAATACACCCTTTTTACTTGTTTTCCGTGATATTAGCATTCATTCCCACAATTTACGCAGAAATCCCCGTTAATACAGCTACAATTGACTGATTGAAATACACCCTTTTTACTTTTTTCCGTGATATTTACATTCATTCCCACAATTTACACATGAAACCACCTTAACACAGCTAGTCCTGACTGATTCAATTACCCTTGTTTTACTTGTTTTCCGTGATACTAACATTCATTCCCATAGTTTACACATGAATTCATGTTAATACAGGGAAAGCTGACTGATTTAAATACACCATTTTTACTTGTTTTCCGTGATATTAGCATTCATTCCCACACTTTACACATGAATTGACTTCATGTACAGGTAAAACTGACTGATTGAAATTCACCCTTTTTACTTTTTCCAGTGATATTAACATTCATTCCCACAATTTACACATGAATTAACGTAAATACAGGGGAAACTGACTGATTGAAATTCACCCTTTTTACTTTTTCCAGTGATATTAGCATTCATTCCCCCAATTTATGCAGAAATCCCCGTTAATACAGCTAAAATTGACTTATTGAAATACACACTTTTTACTTTTTTCCGTGATATTAACATTCATTCCACAATTTACACATGAATTAACGTAAATACAGGGGAAACTGACTGATTGAATTAAACCATTTTTACTTGTTTTCCGTGATATTAGCATTCATTCCCACAATTTACACATGAATTGACTTTATGTACAGGTAAAACTGACTGATTGAAATTCACCCTTTTTACTTTTTCCAGTGATATTAACAATTAATTCTCACACTTTACACATAACTTGACTTTATAAAAATGTAAAGCTGACTGATTGAAATACACCTTTTTACTTGTTTCCGTGATATTAACATTCATTCCCACAGTTTACACATGAATTAACGTTAATACAACAAAAATTAACTGATTGAAATACACCCTTTTTACTTGTTTTCCGTGATATTAGCATTCATTCCCACAATTTACGCAGAAATCCCCGTTAATACAGCTACAATTGACTGATTGAAATACACCCTTTTTACTTTTTTCCGAGATATTTACATTCATTCCCACAATTTACACATGAAACCACCTTAACACAGCTAGTCCTGACTGATTCAATTACCCTTGTTTTACTTGTTTTCCGTGATTTTAACATTAATTCCCACAATTTACACATGAGTTGACTTTATAAAAAGGTAAAACTGACTGATTGAAATACACCTTTTTTACTTATTTTCCGGGATATTTAAATTCATCCCCACATTTTACACATGAATCCACATTAATACAGCTAAAATTGATTGATTGAAATTCACCCTTTTTATTTTTTCCGTGATATTAACATTCTCTCCACAATTTACACATGAATTAACGTAAAATACAGGGCAAACTGACTGATTGAATTCACCATTTTCACTTTTTTCCGTGATATTAACATTCATTCCCACAATGTACATGATTTGACGAAAATACTGCAAACTGACTGATTTACACCTTTTTACTTGTTTTCCGTGATATTAATTAATTCTCACAATTTACACATAAATACTTTATATACAGGTAAAACTGACTGATTGAAATACAACTTTTTATTTGTTTTCCAGATATTACATTCCCCACATTTACATGAATCTTAATAAACAGTAAAATTGATTGATTGAAATTCACTTTTTTATTTTTCCCGTGATATTAACATTCATTCCCACAATTTAACATGAATTGAGAAAATACTGGGCATGGACTGATTGAATAACCCATTTTTACTTGTTTTCCGTGATATTAACAATACTTCCACAATTTAGACATGAATACTATATCCAGGTAAAATGACTAATTGAAATACACCTTTTTACTGTTTTCCGGATATTTAATTCATTCCCACATTTTACACATGAATAACGTAAATAGAGAAAACTGACTGATTGAAATACACAATTTTTTACTTTTTCCTTGATATTAACATTAATTCCCAATTTACCATAGAATTTTATAACATGTAAAACTGACTGATTGAAATACACTATTTTTCTTGTTTCCGTGATATTAACATTCATTCCCATGAATCCATGTTAATACAGCTAAAATTGACTGATGAATTCACCCTTTTTACTTTTTTTCCGTGATTTTAACATCCATTCTCACAATTTACACATGAATCCACGATAAAACAGTTAATCCTGACTGATTGAATTACCCCATTTTTACTTTTTTTCCGTGATATTAACATTCATTCCCACAATTTACACATGAAACCACCTTAACACAGCTAGTCCTGACTGATTCAATTACCCTTGTTTTATTGTTTTCCGTGATTTTAACATTAATTCCCATAATTTACACATGAGTTGACTTTATAAAAAGGTAAAACTGACTGATTGAAATTCACCTTTTTTACTTGTTTTCCGGAATATTAAAATTCATTCCCACATATTACACATGAATCCACGTTAATAGCTAAAACTGATTGATTGAAATTCAACCCTTTTACTTTTTCCCGTGATATTAACATTCATTCCCACAATTTACACATGAATTGACGAAAATACTGGGCAAACGGACTGATTGAATAACACCATTTTTACTTGTTTTCCGTGATATTAACAATACTTCCACAATTTAGACATGAATTGACTATATATACAGGTAAAACTGACTAATTGAAATAACCTTTTTTACCTGTTTTCCGGGATATTTACATCATTCCCACATTTTACACATGAAATAACGTAAATACGAGGAAAACTGACTGATTGAAATACACAATTTTTACTTGTTTTCCTTGATATTAACATTAATTCCCAAATTTACCCATGAAATGACTTTATAAACATGTAAAACTGACTGATTGAAATACACTATTTTTACTGTTTTCCGTGATATTAACATTCATTCCCACATGAATCCATGTTAATACAGCTAAAATTGACTGATTGAAATTCACCCTTTTACTTTTTTCCGTGATTTTAACATTCATCTCACAATTACACATGAATCCACGATAAAACAGTTAATCCTGACTGATTGAATTACCCCATTTTTACTTTTTTCCTGATATTAACATTCATTCCCACAATTACACATGAAACCACCTTAACACAGCTAGTCCTGACTGATTCTATTACCCTTGTTTTACTTGTTTTCCGAGATTTTAACATTAATTCCCATAATTTACACATGAGTTGACTTTATAAAAAGGTAAAACTGACTGATTGAAATTCACCTTTTTACTTGTTTTCCGGAATATTTAAATTCATTCCCACATATCACATGATCCACGTTAATACAGCTAAAACAGATGATTGAAATTCAACCCTTTTTACTTTTTCTCGTGATATTAACATTCTTTCCACAATTTACACATGAATTAACGTAAATACAGGGAAAACTGAGATTGAATTACACCATTTTTACTTGTTTTCCGTGATATTAACATAAATTCCCACAAACACATGAATCCACGTTAATACAGCCAAAATTGACTGATTATATTCACTTTCACTTTTTCCGTGATATAACCTTCATTCCCACAATTTACACATGAAGTAACGTAAATACAGGGATAACTACTGATTGAAATACACTCTTTTTACTTTTTTTCCGCATATTGACGTTCATTCCCTGCAGAATTAACCATGAATCCACGTTAATACAGCTAAAATTGACTGATTGATATTCACCCTTTTTACTTTTTCCCGTGATATTATCATTCATTTCCACAATTTACACATGAATTAAGGTAAATACAGGAAAAATTGACTGATTGAAATACACCTTTTTTACTTTTTTCCGGGATATTTAAATTCATTCCCACATTTACACATGAATCCACGTTAATACAGAAAACTGATTGATTGAAATTCAACCCTTTTTACTTTTTCCGTGATATTAACATTCTTTCCCACAATTACATGAAAACGTAAATACAGGGAAAACTGACTGATTGAATTACATCATTTTTACTTGTTTTCCGTGATATTAACATTAATTCCCACAATTTAAACATGAATTGACTTAAAAAATGTAAAGCTGATTGAAATTACACCTTTTTACTTGTTTTCCGTGATATTAGCATTCATTCCCACAATTTAGACATGAATTGACTTTATGTACAGGTAAAACTGACTGATTGAAATTCACCCTTTTTACTTATTCCAGTGATATTAACATTAATTCTCACACTTTACACATGAATTAAATAAAATGAAAGCTGATTGAAATACACTTTTACTTGTTTCCCGTGATATTAACATTCATCCCACAATTTACACATGAATTAACGTTAATACATAAAATTAACTGATTGAAATACACCCTTTTACTTGTTTCCGTGATTTAACATTCATTCCCACAATTACGCAGAAATCCCCGTTAATACAGCTACAATTGACTGATTGAAATACACCCTTTTTACTTTTTTCCGTGATATTAACATTCATTCCCACAATTTACACATGAAACCATCTTAACACAGCTAGTCCTGACTGATTCAATTACCCTTGTTTTACTTGTTTTCCGTGATATTAACATTCATTCCCATAGTTTACACATGAATTCATGTTAATACAGGGAAAACTGACTGATTGAAATACACCATTTTTACTTGTTTTCCGTGATATTAACATTCATTCCCACAATTTAACATGAAACCACCTTAACACAGCTAGTCCTGACTGATTCAATTACCCTTGTTTTACTTGTTTTCCGTGATATTAACATTCATTCCCATAGTTTACATGAATTCATGTTAATACAGGGAAAATTGACTTTTGAAATACACCCTTTTTACTTTTTTCCTTGATATTAACATTCATTCCCACATTTACACATGAAACCACCTTAACACACAGCTAGTCCTGACTGATTCAATTACCCTTGTTTACTTGTTTTCCGTGATATTAACAATACTTCCCACAATTTAGACATGAATTGACTATATATAACAGGTAAAACTGACTAATTGAAATCACCTTTTTTACCTGTTTCCGGGATATTTACATTCATTCCCACATTTTACACATGAAATAACGTAAATACGAGGAAAACTGACTGATTGAAATACACAATTTTTACCTTTTTTCCTTGATATTAACATTAATTCCCACAATTTACCCATGAAATGACTTTATAAACATGTAAAACTGACTGATTGAAATACACTATTTTTACTTGTTTTCCGTGATATTAACATTCATTCCCACATGAATCCACGTTAATACAGCTAAAATTGACTGATTGATATTCACCCTTTTTACTTTTTCCCGTGATATTATCATTCATTTCCACAATTTACACATGAATTAAGGTAAATACAGGAAAAACTGACTGATTGAAATACACCTTTTTTACTTGTTTTCCGGGATATTTAAATTCATTCCCACATTTGACACATGAATCCACGTTAATACAGCTAAAACTGATTGATTGAAATTCAACCCTTTTTACTTTTTCCCGTGATATTATCATTCATTCCCACAATTTACACATGAATTGACGAAAACAACTGGGCAAACGGACTGATTGAATAACACCATTTTTACTTGTTTTCCGTGATATTAACATAATTCCCACAATTTACCCATGAAATGACTTTATAAACATGTAAAACTGACTGATTGAAATACACTATTTTTACTTGTTTTCCTTGATATTAACATTCATTCCCACATGAATCCATGTTAATACAGCTAAAATTGACTGATTGAAATTCACCCTTTTTACTTTTTTCCGTGATTTTAACATTCATTCTCACAATTTACACATGAATCCACGATAAAACAGTTAATCCTGACTGATTGAATTACCCCATTTTTACTTTTTTTCCGTGATATTAACATTCATTCCCACAATTTACACATGAAACCACCTTAACACAGCTAGTCCTGACTGATTCTATTACCCTTGTTTTACTTGTTTTCCGAGATTTTAACATTAATTCCCATAATTTACACATGAGTTGACTTTATAAAAAGGTAAACTGACTGATTGAAATTCACCTTTTTTACTTGTTTTCCGGAATATTTAAATTCATTCCCACATATTACACATGAATCCACGTTAATACAGCTAAACAGATTGATTGAAATTCAACCCTTTTTACTTTTTTCTCGTGATATTAACATTCTTTCCCACAATTTACACATGAATTAACGTAAATACAGGGAAAACTGACTGATTGAAATACACCATTTTTACTTGTTTTCCGTGATATTAGCATTCATTCCCACAATTTACACATGAAACCACCTTAACACAGCTAGTCCTGACTGATTCAATTACCCTTGTTTACTTGTTTTCCGTGATATTAACATTCATTCCCATAGTTTACACATGAATTCATGTTAAACAGGAAAATTGACTTATTGAAATACACCCTTTTTACTTTTTTCCTTGATATTAACATTCATTCCCACAATTTACACATGAAACCACCTTAACACAGCTAGTCCTGACTGATTCAATTACCCTTGTTTTACTTGTTTTCCGTGATATTAACAATACTTCCCACAATTTAGACATGAATTGACTATATATACAGGTAAAACTGACTAATTGAAATACACCTTTTTTACCTGTTTTCCGGGATATTTACATTCATTCCCACATTTACACATGAAATAACGTAAATACGAGGAAAACTGACTGATTGAAATACACAATTTTTACTTTTTTTCCTTGATATTAACATTAATTCCCACAATTTACCCATGAAATGACTTTATAAACATGTAAAACTGACTGATTGAAATACACTATTTTTACTTGTTTTCCGTGATATTAACATTCATTCCCACATGAATCCACATTAATACAGCTAAAATTGACTGATTGATATTCACCCTTTTCACTTTTTTCCGTGATATTAATCTTCATTCCCACAATTTACACATGAATTAACGTAAATACAGGGATAAACTGACTGATTGAAATACACTCTTTTTACTTTTTTTCCGCAATATTGACGTTCATTCCCGCAATTTACACATGAATCCACGTTAATACAGCTAAAATTGACTGATTGATATTCACCCTTTTTACTTTTTCCCGTGATATTATCATTCATTTCCACAATTTACACATGAATTAAGGTAAATACAGGAAAAACTGACTGATTGAAATACACCTTTTTTACTTGTTTTCCGGGATATTTAAATTCATTCCCACATTTGACACATGAATCCACGTTAATACAGCTAAAACTGATTGATTGAAATTCAACCCTTTTTACTTTTTCCGTGATATTATCATTCATTCCCACAATTTACACATGAATTGACGAAAACAACTGGGCAAACGGACTGATTGAATAACACCATTTTTACTTGTTTTCCGTGATATTAACAATACTTCCCACATTTTAGACATGAATTGACTATATATACAGGTAAAACTGACTATTGAAATACACCTTTTTACCTGTTTTCGGATATTACATTCATTCCCACAATTTACACATGAATTAACGTAAATACAGGGAAAACGACTGATTGAAATTACACCATTTTTACTTGTTTTCCGTGATATTAACATAAATTCCCACAATTTACACATGAATCCACGTTAATACAGCTAAAATTGACTGATTGATACACCCTTTTCACTTTTTTCCGTGATATTAACATTCATTCCCACAATTTACCACAATGATTAACGTAATACAGGGATAACTGACTGATTGAAATACACCTTTTTTACTTTTTTTCCGCAATATTGACGTTCATTCCCGCAATTTACACATGAATCCACGTTAATACAGCTAAAATTGACTGATTGATATTCACCCTTTTTACTTTTTCCCGTGATATTATCATTCATTTCCACAATTTACACATGAATTAAGGTAAATACAGGAAAAATTGACTGATTGAAATACACCTTTTTTACTTGTTTTCCGGGATATTTAAATTCATTCCCACATTTTACACATGAATCCACGTTATTACAGCTAAAACTGATTGATTGAATTCAACCCTTTTTACTTTTTCTCGTGATATTAACATTCTTTCCCACAATTTACATGAATTAACGTAAATACAGGGAAAACTGACTGATTGAATTACATCATTTTTACTTGTTTTCCGTGATATTAACATTAATTCCCACAATTTACACATGATTTGACCTTATAAACATGTAAAATTGACTGATTGAAATACACCTTTTTACTTGTTTTCCATGATATTAACATTCATTCCCACAATTTACACATGAATTAAGGTAAATACAGGAAAAACTGACTGA
The DNA here is from genome assembly GCA_013076295.1 of Sanderia malayensis. NCBI lineage: Eukaryota > Metazoa > Cnidaria > Scyphozoa > Semaeostomeae > Pelagiidae > Sanderia > Sanderia malayensis. Next base: position 1,187 of record RQOL01000712.1, on the reverse strand, counting down.
TTGAAATACACCATTTTTACTTGTTTTCCGTCAAAGTAACATTAATTCCCACACTTTACACATAAATTGACTTTATATACATGTAAAACGACTGATTGAACAACACCATTTTTACTTGCTTTCCGTTATATTAACATTCATTCCCACAATTTACACATCAATGCACTTAAATACAGCTAGTCCTGACTGATTGAATTACACTTTTTTTACTTGTTTTCCGTGATTTTAACATTAATTCCCACAATTTACACATGAATTGACTTTATATACAGGTAAAAGTGGCTGATTGAAATACACCTTTTTTACTTGTTTACTGGAATATTTACATTCATTCCCACAATTTACACATGAATTAACGTAAATACAGGAAAAACTGACTGATTGAAATTACACTCTTTCACTTGTTTTCGTGATATTAACATTCATTCCAACAATTTACACATGAATCCACGTTAATAAGCTAAAATTGACTGATTGATATTCACTTTTCATTTTTCCGTGATATTTAATTCATTCCCACATTTACACATGAATTACGTAATACAGGGATAACTGACTGATTGAAATCACTCTTTTACTTTTTTTCCGCAATATTGACTTCATTCCCGCAATTTACACATGAATCCACGTTAATACAGCTAAACTGACTGATTGATATTCACCTTTTACTTTTTTCCGTGATATTATCATTCATTTCCCACAATTTACACATGATTAAGGTAAATACAGGAAAATTGACTGATTGAAATACATTTTTTACTTGTTTCCGGGATATTTAAATTCATTCCACATTTACACATGAATCCACGTTATTACAGCTAAAACTGATTGATTGAAATTCAACCTTTTATTTTCTCGTGATATTAACATTCTTTCCCACAATTTACACATGAATTAACGTAAATACAGGGAAAACTGACTGATTGAATTACATCATTTGTTTACTTGTTTTCCGTGATATTAACATTAATTCCCACAATTTACCATGATTTGACTTATAAACATGTAAAATTGACTGATTGAAATACACTTTTTACTTGTTTTCCCATGATATTAACATTCATTCCCACAATTTACACATGAATTAAGGTAAATACAGGAAAAACGACTGATTGAAATACACCATTTTTTACTTGTTTTCCGTCAAAGTAACATTAATTCCCCACACTTTACACATAAATTGACTT
>RQOL01000711.1:0-117706 GCA_013076295.1 Sanderia malayensis | reverse complement strand
ATTGCACAGACCAAGTAGGAAGAACTTTAAACGTGAGCGGATACTAACTAATAACATTGATTATTTATGGGAATGCGATCTTGTTGATATGGCATATTTGAAAAAAGAAAACAACAACATTACATTTCTATTATGCTGTATTGATACTTTTAGCAAGTATGCTTGGGTAAAGCCTCTGAAAAGAAAAACAGGAAAAGAAATTGTCGATGCTTTTAAAGAAATTTTATTGGAAAGAAAGCCCAAAAAGGTACGATCTGATAAAGGTACTGAGTTTTTAAACAAAGAATTTCAAGCTTTGCTGAAGAAAAACGATATCGATTTTTACACTGCAAATAATGATGTAAAGGCCGCAATTGTGGAAAGATTCAATAGAACACTTAAAGGAAGAATGTATAGATACTTCACAGCCAAAAATACATTAAGATATATTGATAATCTACAAGATTTTGTTGATTCTTACAACAATACCTATCATAGATCTATTGGTATGAGACCTTCTGAAGTTACTCCAAACAATGTGAGCACTGTTCGAAAAAAGCTGTTTAAAAAAGAAACTAAAAAAATAAAAAGATCTTTAAAATTGGAGATTATGTAAGACTGAGTTTGAAGAAGAGAATGTTTAAGAAAGGTTATTTACAAAATTATACTGAAGAAATATTCAAGATTAGCAAAGTATTTAAAGAAAGGTATCCAGTAATGTATAAAATTGAAGATCTCCAAGATGAAGAGATAGATGATCGCTTCTATAAAGAGGAGCTACAACATGTGTATCTTCCAAAAACCTTCGTCGTTGAGCAAGTGTTGGAAACTAAGAAAAAAAGAGGTAAAAACTTCTATTTAATCAGGTGGAGAGGTTATCCTCCCCAGTTTGATGAGTGGGTAGCTGAAAGTCAATTAGAGACAATATGATTGATGAAGAATTTGACTTGGTTCTTCCTTCGGGATTTGTTACTGATAGATTAAAACTAGTAGATTTCACAGTTGATTTACCTCACGTTTTTCAATTAAACAATAAAAGAAAATGGGAAATGGCATTACTACAAATGACGCTGCCAGATAGAGGAGAAAAATCATTACATGATCAATACTGGTTTTCAATTTCCAACGAGTATGTGACTATTACCGATGAAGATGGAAAATTGATTTCTTGGGGTACAGATGGTTTTTTCTATGAAAAGATCCGTCTTGATAAAGAAATTATCGAAACCCGTGATAATACTCTGATGTATTATGAATTCAAAAGACTTTTCAATGATAGAGTCTTGGATTTCCCTGAATTTGGGTACATATTAAAAAACATGTTATCAGTATCATTAATTGATGGAAAGATACAGTTTGAAATGAAAGATGATTTGAAAACATTAGGCTTTGCAACTCATGGAGGTAAAAGACGGAGATATACTAGTGCACTTTTAATAACATTTTCAAGACCTTTGGCACATTTTCTTGGTTTAGAAGATCAGGTCACCCACACTTTACCAAATGGCTCAATAGTCAAATACTTTCACTACAAGATTTCTGATAGTATACAATCCAGTCAAACAATGAAACTGATTGTTTACAAAAGGAAGGCAGATGGTGACTCGCTGACTGGAGGAAAGATAAACTGCTTAAGCAGAATAAAGGACGGTGTTCATCTAAATGAACATACTTCTATAAATGTAGAATGTGATCTATTGGAAAGCAACTATCTTGGAGGTGTTAACAAACGAAGAGTTTTGAGAAAACTAGCATTTTACGATACAGATCTTGATACATATGTTAGATATTACGCTCCAAAGAATATAATTTACACACCACTGGAGAGGCTGCAGTTTCAACAAATTCAAATAAAATTGGTAGATGATGATGGAAATCCTATAAAATTAACATCTCTCTATTCCGCAAAGCAGTATATTGGAGAAACATCACTGACCGTTCGAATTAGGCCAGTAATATGAATGTGACACTAAATAATAGACATGTAAATTTTGATAATCCACTTCCAGTGGATACTAATTGGAAATGTAGTATGATTGCTTGTACATTAAATAAAAAAGAAAAAGATGAGAGTGAAAAAGTGTTTGCTGTTTGTTGCAATTTCATTATAAGTAAGGATGCTGTTCCTCTATTGGGGCTAGTTATTGACGATTCAAAATCAATTCACAGATCAACTATAAATCCAGCAACGTATAGAGTAACAAGATCTAACATAAAATCGTTCGATATTAAAATTATCAACTGGGAAACTCTGGAAGATATATCAGATAAATTTGAAGAAAATTGTCAAATTGATTTATCATTCGTTAAAGATGATTAATGATTTTTACCTCACATGTCCTACTGATTCTGATGGAAAAATAAAACTTAAAGAACAATTACATTTACATGGAAAATGGGAAGTGGCGCTGGTAGAAATGATCTATGAGCTGAGTGATAGACTTGTATTTGATCCTGCTCAATTTAAACATGGTGTTTACAATAGTTGAAAATGTATGGATTGATGCAACTTGGCACTGATAAGGTTGGCTTTGATGAGTTAAATGTGAGAGTAGCGTCAAGTAATGAATATACGAAAAAATGGAATCAAGCAGCAGATAAACCTGAGAGATGGATACAATATCGCGACTTCTATGATGAAATCTCGAGTGGAGATACTATTAAAAATCACAATGAGAGAAATCGTTGCAATTTTCAATGAAAACGTAAAAAAACAAGAGGGAGAAACTGAAAGAGTATGTAACTGATTTAGGTTTACCTTATGAAGGTGGACCAGAGTTTTCAATTGTGGATTCAAAAGTCAAGATAACATTTCCAAAGTATGCCAAAAGAATTGCAATGGGAAAAGATTTATGTAAATTGTTTGGTTTTGTGAAGATGTGCAGGAATATAGTCGCAATATAAATAATGTCTATTATAGAGATGTGAGATGGACACCTGCCGTTTACAAATAGTCTAGATCCACCTATTGGATTACTATCAAATCATACATTCAAGGCTATCGAAAGAACAACTGATGTGACTGGTGATCAAGATTTCCAAGTCAACGCAGAAGGGAAGAATATGTTTATATATTGCTCCATGCTAGACTACCGTGTAGTCGGAAAAATTAGCACACCATTGTTGCGTTTCATTCCATTGAAGATTAACAAACATGTGCTGAATTTTGTAGAATTTGAAAATCTGTTCTACTATCCGTTGCTGTACAACGACATAAACGAATTTACTATAAAAGTCTACAACGAGCTAGGAAAAGATATACAATTTTACAAGACAAAGACAACATTCTTGCTACATTTTAGAAGAAAGCATGTATGATTTTCCAATTTACAAATCAACTCCATATTTCTATGCTTCCCAGCGTGGGAGGAGTAGGTACTATTTTCAAGAAAGCTGGGTCTATTTTCAAAAGAGCTGTTAAAGCTGCATACCAGTTTGAAAAAGCAAGGACTAAAATCTACAAAAAAAGTTGTACTTCCTGTTTAAAAGATTTTGGAGAAAAGGCGGTTGATCGAGTGTTAGCGGGTGAAAATGTTGAAAATGTTATGAAAGATACCGCACAATCTTCTATGAGAGGAATTAAAAGAAAAGCTACTGAAGAAATTGTAAATGTCGTAAAAAAAGCAAAAAAACCACCTGCCAAGAAGCGCTCTGTCACTGGTAGGAAATCAAGGAGCCGTCCTAAAAGAACTATAAAAGAAAGCACCATGAGAGGGATCTTCATGCCAAATAAGACAAGAAGCCTAAAGCAAAGCGTCCAGATTTGAGAAAAATTTGTTGAAGAAACTGCTGAAGAAGAAATTGTTACAATGAGTATAAAAACAGAATATACTGAGTGCCCTAGTGAGAGTTTAGATTTATTCAGTACACCGATAGTTCAAAGCGATGTGATTATTTTAAAGATGTTGAGTATTTTCCACAAACTGCTGCTCTCAATTCCTCAAAGCAGACTGTTGTGTTTGACATTCCTGCCCAGCCAGATCATATGATTGATTTGAATCATTCTTATTTCGTCTCAACTCTTGCTATTAAGAAAGCAAATGGAGCTGATATTGGAAAAACAACTGCAGAATTTGTAGGAGTAGTAAATAACATTGGTCAATCTATGTGGAAGCAGATAGAGCTGGTTTTGAATGACACCCCTGTCACAGAAGCAAACGGGATGTATGCATACCAATCTTACTTGGAAACAATGTTGTCGTTTGACGAAACTAAAGCTGAAAACTATTTGAAAATGACAAACTGGGCCAGTGACACACTAGGTAAGGAAGATGCTGCTTACCCAACGAATACGGCATCAGCGAAAAATCAAGGATTGAACACAAGATCTGCGCCATTTGACGACAGCGAGAAAGTCAAAGTGTTAACAAAACCCATGTTAACATTTGCAATCAACTCAAATACCTACTACCTGGCGTACGTCTTCAATGGCGATTGAGTCCCAACAGTAATTTGTTTTGTTTAATGAGCAAAACTGGAACATCTCCACAGCTTTTCATTTATGAAGTGAAATTGATACTTCGTCATATCCACGTTAAAGATGCAGTATTGAAAGGAATTGAAAGGACTCTGATGAAATCTCCAGCCATGTATCCTCTTTGTCAACCCCATATGACAAACTTTTTGGTCCCCGCTGCAACAACGAGCTGGGTTCAAGACAATGTGTTTAATGGAAAAGTACCAAACAGATTGTTTTTTGCTCTTGTGGATAATTCTGCATTTAATGGATCTTCAGAACAAAACCCATTCAACTTTGTACATGGATCAGTTTCTGGCGTTCAAGTGACTGTTAACAATCAAGAGGTCACTCCCCCTCTAAGATTGGATTATGATGATAATGACTATTTCGATGCCTATAGCCGTCTGTTGACTACTCTGGGCAATTCAGCTAGTCTGGTTGATTATGAGAGATTCAATCAAGGATCAGCAATTTATGGTTTTGACTTGACACCAAAGGGAAATTGTGCAGATGAACAATACTTGCTTAAAAGAGAGGGTAACTTGAGAATAAGCATCAATTTTGCAACGGCTGTTGTAAGTTTGATGAATATTGTTGTTCTCGGAGAATTTGACAGAACAATTAAAATTGATAGTCATAAAAACATCATTCGTGATTGGTAATGATGGATGATATAACAATCAATAACTTACTTCTGAAACATGAAAAGCTACCTTATTTCCATGGTGTATTTGGAAAAGATGAAATCAAAAACATCGATGTGCATTCACTGCCCTGCTCATTCATTTTCAATGAAGATAATTTTACTGGTAAAGGAACTCACTGGGTAGCCGTCTATATTAGCGATGATCGCGTTTTGGATTTTTATGATTCGTTTGGTGAGCCTCCTATGCTGAAAGAATTTAAAAACTTCATTCATCCGTTCAAGCTTACTTACAATAAAACTCAAGTTCAATCCTATGAGAGTGCGACTTGTGGACAACATTGCATGTTCTTCCTCATTAATAGAACAAAAAACGTTACAATGAACTCATTAATCAATAAATATTTTAATGTAAATGATAAGTTAAGTAATGATTTGTATGTTTACAATTATGTTAATAGAAGATATAGTTTAAAATAATGTTAAATGTTCAGTTAGTTTAGAAATGTTCAAATAATGTCTTTTTCTCAGTATCTTTCTTCAGCAGCTTGCGCATTTTCTTGCAAATAATGCCCATATGGCAGTGTGTTAAAACCATTATCAAGAATGTATCTCTTATCATCAAAAGAGCTCAGCGATTTCTTTGTTCTTTCTGTTGTGTAGATGGTATGATTGTGTGATTCAATATTACGCTGCCTGTGTGAATAGGTTTGCTGTTCTTTCAGACAATCTAGGTAATCTTCATGCTTTATTTGCTTCTTTACCACATCTTTTTTAATTCCTTTGCTCTTTTGATTGTTTGCCCATCATCGATTCTGAGGCTATACATCTTCGATCTCAATCCGACGAATTCTATCATTTTCCCACCACCGAGCTCATCTTTCATTTTCCCAATAACTTTCTTGTTTCTTACAGAGTAATTTGGATGTTCTTTATCATAGTTGCTGAAATCGAATCCATCTTCATGATCTTTCAATACTCTGTTAACTTGATCTTGAGACATTGGTATGTCATAGATGAAGCTATCAGTATCCATGTAGCATAGTTGAACGTTTGGAAGGTTTGGTTTTGCAAAGTTGTAGTGGAAATCATACATCAATGTCTTGCTAATATCTAATATGCTGAAACCAACATACATTGGCTTGTTGAGTTTAACTTTCCCAATCTTTTTCTCTACCAAAAGTGTATCTTCATTAATTTCAATTACTCCATAGAACTTTGGATTTCTGACCCATCTTCTCAGGACTATACCATCTGTGCAGATTTCAAAACGTCGATGATTTCTTACGTTTTCCATCGTCTTTCCAAACACAGAATTGTTCATCAGTTTGAACAGATCTTTTTCAAAGTCGTTTCTTGCTTGAGTTCTCTTTTGAGTGTTGAAATCAATATATTTTTTCAACCAAAAGTTTTGCTTGAATTCAATAATCTCATGAACTTTTGTTAGCTTCAAACCCAATTCCAAACACTGCTTCAAATTTCTTTCATGCATGGTGTATTCTTTTTTGTCATATAGATTTGGTATTAGCTTTGGTGTTGACTTAAACTTTTCCCCATAAGCTTGTCTTTGATATTTTGATAACATTTCTTCTTGAACTTGTAATCTTTGTGGTGCTAATGGTAGATCTGCATGATGATCATGTAACTCAGCTGGATATTCTAAGTCAACTTTGAGAATGTAGCCAATATCTTCATCAGATCTTGACAACAAAGCGTCGATGTTTGTGTTTTTAATTTCTTCTTGTGTAAATTGTTTGAAACCACCATAAGGCATTGGCTGCGACATTGCCCATCCATAGAGATTGTTTGCATCTAAGTACATCAACGTGTTGTTTTCCGTCGATTCAGCATGACGTTTCACTGCTATCGAAACACCGCCTCGAATACCATCTTCAATCATAAGGTGAATGTCCTTCTTTTCTTCAGATAGTAATTCCAGCGTTACACCAGTCATCTTCAACATTGCATCCCAAGCTAGTGAAGGAGCAGTTAGATAATGAGCAGGATCAAGCTTGTAGAATTTTAGACTCTGCTTTCTGAACGATTCAAATATATCAGCTAACAGCAGCACATCAGTTTTCAGATATAGCTCATGATAATCTTGAAAGGTCTGACAGTTGAAAAATTGCCAAACCTGTTGAGCATATGTATAATCTTCATCACTGATGCTGGAATCATAGAGTTTGTTGTAAAATGCTTCTTTTGGTGGTAGAGATGTTTCTTGCATTTTTTCTATACTATCCACCCAGTCATAGGGATAAACACCTTTCCTTGTCAGCAAATCAAACGCTTTCTTGACATCTGCATCTTCTGCTTCTGTTAAAGCTCTCTTTGGTGGTATTTTCCAATTTCTATAATCCAAAACATCTTCATTTTTTAGCGGATCTTTGCATGCTACGCCCGGTTCAAACATGTTTTGACGTTCTCTTTCCAATTCTGTAACTCTTTCTCCTTCATTTCTAGGTACCTCAGGATATTGTTGTTGGGTGATCTCATCATGCAAGTATTTTTTCATAGATATGAAATCTTCTTTCGGCAGGTTGTTGGCCAGTGTTGCTAAGCTGGTGCTTAAAAATGCGAATGAATCAATGTATTTGATTCCATTAGTATTGGTATTTCTACCTTCTTCATTTTCTTCAGAATAACCACCAATCTGTGCAGTCATGATCTTTTCTTTCGAATTGGCGATGATCTTTGCATTTCTGCCATTCAAATTCTTCAGAATATGATGCATATCATATCCTTTTAGATTGTGAAAGACGATCGGGATGGTGTGATAGTTTGCTACTATATCCAGATGTTTGAAGTTGCAATGCTTGCAAGCTGGACCTCTGTATTTTCCGGTAATGTGACAATGATCTCTGACTTTTTGTCTATCATTATCATTGAATAGTTGATTGCAACAATAGCAATGCAGAGCCTCAGCATGTTCCGCATTTTCTTCCGGTGTTAATCTAATCATTGGCATGGTTTTCTTGAATAGGGTTCGTATTTCTTCATTTAGTATATCTAAACTATTCATAAACACCTCCATGCAATCTTCTCCGGTATAACATTCCAACGGTTGTTGCCACCTATCATCGATTGACGTGGCGTAAATACAATAACTGATTGGTTTGTGTTCTTGATAAGCAGCTCCCTTGTTTGAACGTTCCAAAATAGATTCAGTATCTGCATATATGATGAATGGTAGCATGCATTGGTTCTTAAAATGTTCAAATTTAATTCTGCGTCTTTGGATATTCAACACCTTGGAAGATTTTGATTTTCTGACATAATGTTTTATGTTTATCTAGATTTTCTTGATTGTGCATGATGACAGGCATAGCGGACAGTAAAAACGCTTTCCACGATGTTTATGCCCATCGCGACCGGCCAACAAACGACTCATACTTTTATCCAACAGTAGTGATTCTCATCATCATCATTAATTATTAGTAGCAAATCTACATGCTTTCCAAGTTCTTTTTTCGCTATTCTTACTGGTATAATTTCATCATCTTCATTTAAATAGATGTTGATTGAAATGTTGTTGTTTATTTCGAATGTATCAATCATCTTTTTATCTTGCACTTTTACTGGATATTTCAATCCCTCGCAGTTAAGCTCGTTCAAGTACTGTTGATACTTTGCGACTCTTTTGGATGTTTGATTGTGGATGTAGTGCAGATAGAATTGCCCAGATGAAGCATTTATCATCATCGTTTTGCACGTTAATGACTGCTTGTTTGTTTTTGATGTTGGCGGGTAGCTGCAAATATTTTTACCTTTGATTGCTTCATAGTCGAACATCTTCACTAGCAGTTTGATATACTTTGTAAATATCCAGCCGCTTCCATTTTCTGTAAATTCATCTATGTCATTTTTTAACTTTCTAATGGCGTCGTCTATTTGGTCTTCAAGCTCTTCGATATCTTCAACTCTGATCGCAGCAGTGAATAGATAGCAGATCTGAATACTGGCGGTGGATCTGATATGATATCCCGATCGGTTTATGAAATTCTACTTCGAGAACAATGTAATACTTTATCCCTTGCTTATGTGTAAATATCTCACTCACAAGTTCGCGAATGGTGTGCTGCTTGATCTTTTTCATATTTTCAATATCCTCTTCCTTAGTATATATTTTAAATGCTTTATCATCTATCTTTTTCTTTTTCCTACCTTCGCCAACTAATTTGGGTGGCGATTGCACATTATGAGATGTTCGCTTGTGCGCCATTAGATTCGCCATTCTATTGAATACTTTCCCACATTGATAGCAAGAGATTTTTCTTTTCTTGCTATTATTAGCAGCTGCGCTTTCTTCGTGTGACCTCTTCATGACTAGATCGTGATTTGAAGTGATTTTATTTCGAGGATGATTTATATACATAAATCAACCAATCAGATTGTAGAGATTTCTGCTTCTGGAAACTTCTTTATGACGTCATAGAAATTTCTAGAACTTTTCCGAGGGACTTCCCTACTTCTAGAAACTTCTGAAAAGTCCCTGTGATCTGATTGGTTGATAGCTCCTGGAAACTTCTAGAAGTTTCTGATTTCTGATTTCTCATGACAGAGATTTGACGCGTACATTCGAACGTCGCATTCGAAAGTTTCTGATTGGTTCTTTGAATTAAATCTCGAGCCGAGAACGTGAATTTGCCAGTTCCTCGATATTTTTGTGTAAGTCCCTGTGATCTGATTGGTTGATAGCTCCTGGAAACTTGTGGAAGCTTCTGCTTCTGGAAACTAGTGGAACATCTTTAGACTTATATAAAAGGATAGTCGAGTAGATTTCATTTAACTATAAATCGTTGAAGAAGAAAGAAGTAATTAGTCAAGATGTATCGTTTTGAATCAAAAATCTCATTAGATGATATTGAAGAAACTGATGAGGTGGAAGTTCTTTTTACATCATTTTGTAGTGAGGGTTTACCGTTTTCCCCAATGTATCATACAAATGTGTATTATGAAGCATTAGTTCAATTCATCAGAGGCGATCAACGTACATATACAGCAAAGCCTCTAAAGAATGGTGCGTGGGATATGTTTCGCAAAGAACAAGAAGGACACTGGGAGAATGTCGATAAGCATGAAATAGATGGAGATGCGTCAAATTTTGAATCTGGGTCAACACTTGTCTACCTGTTTAAAGACTTGTTGGATATGTTATATGGTTACTATCCTCCATTTTTAAAGATTGAAGAAAAATCTTCAATTCTTCTCAGTCTAGATGAGGGGAAAAAAGAAATAATTTTCAATCTATATGGGGTGATAGATGATAGGCTGGACAGATGCATCTTATATCGCTGTACTCCTGGATTGTACACTGATGAAATTCCTACGTTAACGATCTGTGGTGATTGTGGTCGAGAATGGGATGGTTTCGCTCAGTGTGATTGCTATGGCATAATTTTCCGAAATGCTGAGACGGATGATTCAGAAGATGAAAAAATGTCTATAGCAGAAGAAGATCCAGAAGATGAAACAATGTCTATATCGGAAGAAAGAAGAAAATTCCCAAGATGAAAAACGTCTATATCAGAAGATGACACATACTGCATGCTGCACATGTTGTGCTTAAAATTGTTATAAAATAGAGTTAGTATGATGAAAAATTTACTGCATATGTTACGTTTAAAATTGTTATAAAATAAAGTTAGTATGATGGAAATTTATGGCTCATTTTTCTAAATTCTACTAATATAAATTGTAAAAACTTTCTAGATTATTCCAGATTCTAGAAGTTTCTGATTTCTCATGACAGAGATTTGACGCGTACATTCGAACGTCGCATTCGAAAGTTTCTGATTGGTTCTTTGAATTCAATCTCGAGCCGAGAACGTGAATTTGCCAGTTCCTCGATATTTTTGTGTTTTCTTGCGATTTACTTAACAAATTCTTATCATCTTATAAGTGCATGAAAAATATGAAATAATTCATTCAATATAATCAAGAGATTTTCTTTTTATTGGTGTAAAAATCTTTTTCATAAACAAAACCGTTTTTTAGTTATTAAGCTTTTTATGGGTTTTTTATCAGCTTTGGCGATGTTTTGCGACTTTAAACTAACTTTACCAGATTCTAGAAGTTTCTGATTTCTCATGACAGAGATTTGCCGCGTACATTCGAACGCCGCATTCGAACGCACATGCGTGATCTTAACACATTCTAATGCGCATGCGTGTCCTCGGACCCCCACTCCCTCTCCTACTCCAATGAGCGCCCTACAAGTACCGTCACTGAGAGTAGCTGCAACCTTACTAACATCAACAATCCTGGCTCTATTTTTTGTACCACACTTCTGAAATAATGAGGCTCTTATTTTGTCATGGAAAGCCAAAGCCATAACAAAAACATCTGTGTCTTCTGAGCAAATAACAACACCGCAATATCTTTCACTGCTAGCATGTGCGGCATGTAAAGGTAAGCGTCCATCAGCTTCTTCTTGCTTGCACTGGAGAGCTTGGACTTCATTGCTACCGTCAGCTGTAATCCTGTAGCATTTCTCATTTGTCGTGGCATAAAGGACTTTGTGGTGTAGCCTTTCTCGATATCCAGCTTTCACCCATTCATTAACTATAAAGCTGATAAGATTGTTCTTGTTATTAACCTTAGTCAGGAAACGTCTCCACTGTCGGACAATTTGTGTACCTGTGATACTCTGCAATGTGTGTCCAGTCTCTTTACCACGAAGCAACCTTTCACTATTCTTAATAGATTTCTCGCGGTATGTGTCAAACACAACATCAATTCTTTTATTCTGGCCACCTTCATTTAATTCCATGGAAAATACTGTGGCTGCAATATCTCCAAAAGTAGCTTGGTCACCTTTGACTCTTTGTACTAAACTCATTCCATCGACCACTGTTGCACACTTTTCTGGAAATTTATCTATTGGTGCCACATTTCTTTGCAGCACTTCAGCTAGTGAAGCTTTGTTGGTCTTTCTTAGTAGTCCTTCTGGAGTTGACAGGGACGACGGTAATGGACCAAGGGGGTGACAGGGGGTTTATCTCTAGCCTTTCTTTCTTGAAGGCTGCATAGCTTCGCATTCCAATTTCGTGTGCCTTAATAAGGTCAGATGCTATTCCTTTCGGAGTGGACTTTGCAGTTGAAATGCAAACAAGGTCTTGCTTTTCTGCAAACGGATTAATCCACCCCTGCAGAAGTTCAACAACTGCTGAAACAGCTTTCTCGTCTGTTTGGATTCTAGTTTGCTGTAACTCTGAATGATGGAGTTCTGTTTTACGACCTTTAACCATTTCTCTCAATTGCCCAAGAAATGCGCTGCGGTACTCTGATGTTAAATAAAATCTCTTGACAGATGATCTTTTCAGGCTAAATCTTGTTGTACCGCCAGGGGTTTGTGTATCTTTGTTAACTGTTACTTCTGTTGTCTGGTCAACGGGTATGCGACCAAAAGGATTCATGTTGGATAGCTGAACAGAAAATTTACCGGACTTGAATGCTTCATACACCTCCGGATTTTTCTGCGGAAGATTTGTCATTTCAGCAAGATATGGTGATAGGTAACGGGCATAGTTTACCTTGTCATAAGCAAAGCACCATGGGATGAGAGAGCTTATTGCGTTGATGTGCAAATCCCAATTCCCCTCACAGGACGCACGGAGAAGGCCGAGAACAACACTTTCTACTATCCCAATGTAAGAAATCCAGAACTGAGATAGTTCTCCATTGCTTGCTCGGAGGTGTTCCAAGTAAGTTTGCCATTGCGTTGTGAGATCGGTCAGCAAGGTGCACTCCAGAAGACTGCATAGCTGCTCTTGGTCCAGCTGTGAAACCAGATCATTTAACTTTTCTAAAAATGCGTCGATGACATCAGACTTGTCAGGAGCACTTTCTTTAACCCAGCTGATGAATCCTCTCCAGGCAAGTCGCATCAAGGCTTCATAAATGTATTTGTGTACCCTAATAGCACGGTTATAATGCTTGCCATCAATGACGCCTTTCATAGATCCTTCAGCAACCAATCCAGCCTCTAAACATATATCCTTGAGCCCAGCATCTCCAAAACGCTTTCCCAGAATGCTTAACGCATTACAAATAGTGTGAAATGTTCCCATTCTCAAAAGGACGTTAGGGAAGTTTTCTTTGTGCTTCCAGGTGATTTCAAAAGCTTTTGCATACAGAGCTTGATCCATGACGACCACAATTGTTTGCAATCCCAGCTCTTTCCTAATAAGCTCCGATTGGTTGATGATTTCATATACGGTATTCATCTCTGTAGCCGGTGCATTTATGGTCGGCAGATACTCCACGATATCTTCTGAAACAAACACTTGGTCTCTGGTTCTGATATTGAACCCAGTCCAGCTTGGGATAATTTGTCATTCGGAATTTGCCTGCCTTGCAAGGATCCATATCAGGTTTTTTGATGCTTGACATTTCAGTAGCTTTTTCTTCATCCTGAAGATGGGTTTCTTTTGTAAAGAGAAGTTGTGGGTCTACCCGTTTACCTGCTACATAGACTTCCAACTCCTGGTGTTCAACAACAAGTGTTCTCGACTTTGTTTTCTCAATTTGCGGCAGGTCATCTCTTGGGAGATCGGGTCCAAAAACTCTGCTTTGAACAACAATGCCATTTACTCGATGTGAGGTACCCTTTCCAGTGAGAGTCTCTTCAAGCCTATCAATGTTGTCCCAAGCCAGATTGGTAAATACATGGGGCTTGATAGGAGCTGGGAGAGCAACCCTCTGGTTGTTGCTTGCAGCCAACTTCTGAAGACAAAGAGCGGTGTCATTTTCTTCCAGCTGTGAGTACGACACTCCGTGCCCAAGGTTATTCAAAGTTTTGATTATCTCCACATTTCCAGTTAGAGTTTTCACAGCATACGGTAGAAGTATGTGCTTTGGTGGCTTATATTTGGCGCATGTCACTGCATATATCATATCTTGAGAAAACGACTGAACCAGCGTGGTAACTCTATGTGATTGATTCTTATTGTCTGGATCTCTAGTAAGCAACCCAACAATAAACCTCTCCAGTTGCTTGGGCAGTTTAATATGACCAGCATCTGTTACATAAGATGGATGATATGGCCAAGCAGTACCGACGAAGTTCTCCCGGATCTCAGATCGAATCAGATTGGATGCCTGGTCAACAATCGTGATGGGATCAGTCGACTTACTTTTCCAAACTCCGAGCTCCCTCTGTAGCAGTTGATTTTCCAAAACAACATCTTTTAGGGTGACACTTTCAGGGACTAGAAGCAGTTTTCCTTTGTCATTTGAAAATATATTCACTGAATCTTTTAGCTCCGATTCTAGAGTTCTTCGCATGTGCTTTTTCTTGTTGAGTCAGTCATTTGTGAAACACCATCAGATTTCATGAAAGACTCCAGCCTTGCAGTCAAAGATGTTACTGGTACAATTTTTTTGTTGGGGATAATTTCAGATCTGATGTAGTCAAACAGATTTGCAAATGCTGACTTTTCAATTATTTGATACAGATCACCTCTATCAACTTCATACCCTACTCATACTCATACCCTCATTCATGCCATTTCCCTTCACAGATTCAGTTTTGTTTTTTATGTTGGATGTATAATTCTTATAACAGGAAGTGTGATAGTGGGCCTCTGCTACAACTATATCTCTACTTGTTACTGCTATTATATGTTCATCTCCTTTTTGTATAGCAAACTTTCCTAATGTTTCATCCGCCCTTAATTGGACAGCTTTTGTGAGCTTTTCACACGACTTTGACCCCTTTTGGAACTTATCTTTGTTGCAGAAAATAACCCCGCTCTTTCATCAGATTGGTTTATACACCCTTGATTCCGTGGATGAGGAGCGCCTGGATGACTTCTTTGGAACAAAGTCAGTACCGTCTGTGGATCTTTCACTTGCATTTCTCTTCAGAGCTTCCAAACTTCTTTTCATGGTAAAGAGACTTCTACATCTTCTGTGGTAAAATATTTCTGGAACTTCATTCTCACTGAGTAATTCCTTAGCCTCAAGGATAGAGGTATGACCTCTCACTCTGGCTGCTTCAAGTAACGTTAACCAGGAATCAAAGCTTTCTGGACTTACTAAGCGGTCATCACTCTCGTTGGGCTTTGTCTTATAATGAATGATGCATTCTTTAGTAAATTCCTTGTTGTTGCTTGCCATTCTGAAAAATAATTTTCCTGCTTCATTTGTATGCCATGGTTTTTTGTTTATGGTTAATTTAACTGATATTAAAATTTTAAAGTTTCTCTCCATAACTTAAAATAGATTTCTTGGATTTTGCAACTAAACGTTCCAAGAGGATTTTTGCTCCATGGGACGTCATTATCTTATTAATAATTTAATCTTGGGGTTTTAATGATGTTTGATATCGGCCAGTGTTGAGTTGCTTGGTAGGGGGGGGGGGGCGCTTATTGTCTTCAGGATAAAAAATTTGTCACAACTCGGCTTTTCATGAAATCTAAAATGAGCTGCACATGCGCATGGTGACATCATAAACCTTCAAAGTATTGACTAGAAGGCCACCCCCTTCTACAACCTCTGAGAAACTCCCATGTTTCACAATGATTTTGCACTCGGCTCGGCTTTGATATTATAAACACAAAAGGTATTTTGAGGTGGCCTAAGCTAAAAATGATCTCCGCTTGACCTCAAGATGTTATATCAATGTTTGTTTTGCTTGTTCAGCAAAAGGCTGCATGGTAAAGGCTAATAAGAGTTTAACATGATGTCTAAAAGTATGAAGTCGTAAGAATTAAGAAACCATTACCTGAAGATGCTGAATTCGACGAGTTCATGACTGATCCGCCATCTCCAAAGAAGCCCAACCATAATGGTGAAAAACGTCTGCTGAACTGGAAACACAAGACCCAGTCTACCAATGCAAAGCTGTTTCGTGCATATTGATTTTTGGGAGATTTAAACAATTTTGTTGTGTTTTGAATAGAAAAATAAATGATAACATTCTAATAAAAGAAGTTTTATAATTTTCCTTCATTTTCATAAGGATGACGTCATGATGACGTCATTATATAAAAATATAATACGTAACTCCAATGTAAAAAGCTCCCTTTATCGGTTTTATAAGTTGCAAATTAAGTTTCATCATTATATGAGCTGTTATTGTTGAGTCACAGAGAGTCAAGTCTTATTGTACCCACTCCTGTTTGGTAGCAATTCCGCAGAGACTGACTTCCATAAAAGGGGCTGAAAAATTTAGAAAGCTACCATTGATCACTTGCTATCACATATTTTCCAACTCTTTAGGTATATATCTTGCAAAAAATCAGTAGGAGCCTTATTCCCTCGAGTTGGTACTGGTGATCAAAATTTTGAGGTCAGGCTCATGAACTATGAGAGCTGTTCAAGATGAATCGTACAAAGAATTTTCAGAATGGCTCCTAAGACTCTGCAACCAAAAAGAACAAAATGATGCACTGGACAATATCACTTTGCCACATCAAATATGTACATCTTCGCGAGAGGAAATGCTGAACTTCATATATCCCCAGCCAAACACACCACAGTCACGCCTCATGCTGCATCCGTTAACCATGTCAAAGCGTTGTTGTCTTACCCCCAAAGAATGACTTTTCACATCAAATCAACGACATCATCCTGGAAAGACTACAAACTCCTAACAACATACTACAGCACAGACAGTGTGATAACAGAGGATCCAGATAAAGGGGCGGAATATCCAATTCAGTTTATCAACAATCTAACTCCTAATGGATTGCCGTTACACCGAGTTGGACTCAAGGCATAATCTCTCTTCTTATGTAATAATTACGTATATACGAAATGAAATTCACACTAAGCTGTCAATGTCACTAATGTTTGCTATTCACATCATGCAAATGTAAAATGACTCAAGAAACCATTTACTACAAAATATATGAAAATCAATGGAATCCTTAACAAACTCATGCAAAGAGAATACTGTCTATGTAAGTTTCAATCACATTTTAATGTATGGTGCCAGCCGGGAGCGCTCTCAATCGCTCGCTTCCCCGAGAAGGGCAAGTGAAAAAAATTTAATATGGTTGGTGCACTTTGTGAGCTGCATTCGCTAATGCTCATGCCCTTTACGACCCCACGTACAACGGGCTAGCTCGCTGCGCTCGCCTGACTATCTATTATCAAGAAACATTGACTGATAGTGCCCACTTCGTGCGCTGCATTTGCTTGCGCTCATGCCTCTGCCTACTCCTGTTACAAGAGTTTGGCGTGCTTCGCTCGCCTAATAATCCTTATCATAATTTGGTTATTAAAATTTGGCTTGTTTACGTTAGGCCTAAGCGCCGCGACCATGCTGAAGCAACAATGGCTATCGCCTACTACAAAAACTACAACTACCTCTCTAAAAAAAGCGTAGTTTGCCAGTATCTGCCAGTAGCTGCAGGACGTGTTTTTCGAGGCGGCTTTCATCAAAGAGTTCTACATTCGCACTTAGGGGTTGAGAAATACTTAGTATGCTATGATTTTAGTTTTATGTTCTTTTTTTACTTATTATTTTTTACCAAAATACAAATTTATCTTGAATGGATCATTCTGATTACTAACAAATATCAATAATGGAATCAAGCAAAGATCTGGAAAAATTTATTCAAAAAGCTGAGTCGTACGCCATTGCCGAACAAATAAAAATTCATAGCGCAGCGATGGAAAAGAAAATAACAGAAGCCCTACAGATATTTACAACGCGTGTCGTGGAAATAAACAATAAAATAAACATTGTCAAGACTAATCAAGAAACGATGGAAAACAAGATCAGCATGATCGATCGATACATCGATAATTTAACTAAAGAAAATAAAGAAATGCGAAAAGAAAACGAGGCCTTACAAAAACAAGCAAAGGAAAGGCAAAGAAAGGTTGAAGTCGCCCAACAGAAAATTGATGATCTTGAACAATATGGGCGCAAAACAATGATAGAAATCAATGGCTTCCCAAGATCGAATCAAGAAAATCCAATCAGCCTCACCCTGAAACTCGCCAAAAAAATTGATGTCCCTGTGTGCGAAGAAGAAATCAAAGCATATCAACGCATCTCTGCAAATGAGAAGGCAGGAATAATTATGGAATTTTCGTGTAGGAAGAAAAGAGACCAGTTCCTCGAAGCCAAAAAGAAGTTAAAGGAGATCACCGTGAAGGACTTTGATCTCCAACCGTTCATTAATACCCAAGGTAAAATATTTATTAACGAAAGCTTATCTCCTAAGCGTAAATCGTTATTAAGAGAAATTAAACTTTAGAAAGAGGAACTATTTTCATTTGTCGTAATGAAAATAGTCGCCCTATTCGTATTAATTCAATTGTTGATTTAAATAAACTTAACGAGTAGTAGTTCAAATCCTTATTATTGTACTGAATGATCTATCGAACCTTTTTGACTCTATGTTTTTCTAGCCTCGTTTTCATTAGAGACCACGTTTTTGTTGAATTAATTAGTTTTGTTGTTGATCCAAGATGGCTTACATTCGCACACCGTTTTTTTCTATCGTGAAGTTATCCTTTGAACGTTCAGTTTAGGTTAATTTACGACATTATTACTGTCCGAATCCTAAATGTTTAAGAGTCGTTAAGGATGATGACATTTCAATTTGCTGCGATTTATGCGATTCCTGGTTTCATTTTAAATGCTCCTCATTACCGAAAAAAACTTTCAATCTTTCTGGTTGGATAAAAGTCTTTCATGGTTTTGTGCTATTTTTTTCAAAAATTCACTCCCTTTCCAATCCCTTCCAAACAATAGTTTGTTAAATTTACTTCATGACTCATCTTATTGGTCAGTCAAAATCGGTAACACTTCTAATCCCCTTAATTTGAAAGGAACTGCTCTGTGTGCAACAAGAAGGTTCATGACGTTGTTAAATCTATTCCTTGCCAAAATTGCAAAGGTCTGATTCATCAAAGGTGCTCCGGTCCCAGCCATGGCAGTCGGCAAACTTTTCAAAAGTACTTAAGTATTGTAGTTGTCCTCATTGCTACGTAAATCCATTTGGAGATGAATGATTTACTCGATCTAACTTTCAATTCAAATTTTGCATGCCCGTGTCAAAACTGTTGCATTGAAGTCAATGACTATCAACTCCTGGAAAAGCTCGATTTATACAAATTAAGTCTTTCAGAACATGACTCACTCTATAATAACGATATCAATAATCATGTAAATCTTCATAGCAATTTCAACTAATATTCGAATCACAATTTTCATAAACTTATTAACAATATTAGCTTGACCCACAAGAATAGGTTCAGTTTCCTCCTCACTAACATATCATCACTACTGGGTAATTCGATAAGCTAGAGAGCCTCTTACTTGATCTAAATCTAGACTTCGACATTATAGCCCTAAGTGAAACGTGGCATTCTAAACTTAATGATGCCCGATTTAAGAATCTTAACCTTCCTGGTTTTCATTCTTATATTGGACTGCAAGGCAGTAGTAAAAATGAAGGATGTGGTTTTTTTATCAAAAATGGTCTACATTTTCATGATAGGAGGGACTTAAATAAGTCCTTTAAATCTGGTAAATGTGAATTTGAGGCAGAATGGGTAAAAATTGTTAACACAAAGGGTCCAAATGTTCTCTCAGGGGTCATTTATAATCATCCTCGCAAAGATTTAATCATTTTCCTTCCATCTCAGCTGAAAGCCGCTGCACGGTGATATAATCCTCTTCTTTGGCTTTTTCTGCTATATTATTTGTTCTTTTCTTTGATAGTCTTGCGTACAACTTATCGAAGTTTTGCTGTCTCTTCATTTTAATTTTATCTTATGCTGCAAATCTGACATGGAAGAACTATTGAAGAAGATAATTTCAAGAACACCGGTGCCACGAGTTGCTATTGTTTTTTGAGCTCGAAAAGCATTGTGGTATACTGTGGCAGCTATGGTCTGTGGCAACAATGGGCCACCTGTCCTGCATCGCATTTAATTTTTTTTTAAAAAAGTTAAATAGTTTAAGAAATTTAATCAATACAAAAAAATAAAATTGTAAAGAAATAAATAAAAAATATTATAAAAAACAGAAAATAAAGATTAAAATTAAAGATAAAGTAATTTTCTTAAAATATTTTCAAAAATCATAGTGGCAACGATGGGCCATGATAGAGCTGTTATATTGGAACATCATCCCTTGCGTATATCAATAAGCCACCTCCATTCTTATTTTGATCACGTCTGAAAGGCCGCATGAAGCCTTCAATCATGAACTGTTTAGTGGGGAAGGAGTCATCAATTTTTGTCTCACCAATTTTGAGCAAGTCAAATTTTTTGCTACACGTTTAAGGAACTCAAACTTGTTGCGTTTTGAGTTCATGTTCAGGTAACCAAAACATAAGCCCTTTTGTACTGTTGGTATGGGGAGTTTTCAGAGGGATACAAATGTTTTTTAAAAGTTTTTAAAGAATTGTTATTTGCAATTCTATCATTATCAGTGGCTTCATCAGCTTCTACATTAGGATAAATAATTTTTAGCCCCAGAGTCATCCTTTTCATATGGCTCTTTACTATTGTGCATGTATTGAGAGTGCCTTGAGACTGTTTTTTGTCCTGCATGCAAAATATTTAAAATGTTATTGGCTAGAATACTAGCAGCATACCTGTTCAGATGTAGGTTACTGTTATTGAAATGTGTTTCAGAGTGAATATTTCCATTTTCTAAGAACTTTATCTACTCTTCTTGGTACATGTCCTGCAAGCAATGACTTTTCTTCTTCTTCTTATGTTCTAAAGAATCTCCTCTCATTATTAGGCCTGACGCACAAACACAAATATCGTCTGAGACTATAGATCTAACCAGAGTAACAATCTCAGTCTATGTTTCAATATCTTACTTCTTCGATCTTAAGTTGTTCCTTCCAGAGTTTAACATGACTGTATCTGGTTCTTCATCAATCAGCGCTTTACAGTAGCTTTGCATGTCATTGACAGCTGCTCCAGGAAAAGAGTAAATGTAAATATCCTCCTTCTGCTTGAGCTCCTATTTTAGGGCCCATTCCTTTGACATTCGTCACCGTTGAGTCCCCTGCAACAATTATTTTGTGTTTTTCATTATTCTTTTGACTATTCTAGGGTACATTAGTTCAAACGAAAAGTAAAGCTATTTCACTACGCCTCTGCCCCTGTGGACTCTGCACACAATAGTCCTGGAACCGAGATACCTACAAGTGGCTATATAACAGTTGAACAGCTATCTGACACGCTTTGAATACAAATCGTGCTGAAGCCTGAATTTTTTTGAAAACCTCACGAAGTTAGACCTGTGAATCACGAATATAAATTTTTTTTTGCAATTTCACCTGTATCTTTAATGAAAATGACGTCATTTGGAGCCAAAATTGTCTATTTTTATGGGTTTTGGTCATTTTTACCCTACTTTCTCATAATGATTATTTTTTAATGTTCTTAGCATCTCTGGGCTCTCATAAATTGTGATTATTTATGTTTACGGACGTATTTCAATTGCCTGCTGTGCTATACTTTATGTTTATGAGTGAAAAGTTGAATGTGTAAAATAAAATGAAATCGAGGCTGTCGCTAGTAGTTCATTTTTCTAGAGAATAGAAAGTGTCAGCTGTGGCAAACTCAAAATTTCATCTGTAATAAGCAATCCATTGAATCGTCTTTTGCTATTTTTAGTTTAAAACCCCTGAGATGCTCTAGCCCCAAAACACGAGCTCTAGCCTCTTTAATGGTTGCCCAACAAGATAAAAGCTTTCGAGAAGTATCAAGGATTCTGAAAATTTCACATTCATCTGTTTATCAATGCTATACTGAAGGAATAGATTCTACTCAAAAAACAAAGAAGCAAGGAAATGAGAAAAAGAAGCGTGGACGGCCAAGAATTTTGTCAGAGTGACAAGTCTCGTACTTTTTACGAACATTTCATGCATAGCGTGCTGATGGTCGAAATCCAACAGTAAAGGAAATAATGAATGAAGCTGGTGTTACGGATGGCAGCTACAGAACACATGTCCGTATACTTAATGATGCCGGGTATCGTAAGTTGCAGCCAAGAAAGAAGGGCTTGTTGTCTGTCAAAGATAAAGTCAGCCGCAAAAGGTTCGCTAGGCAAGCATTAAAGCAACACGAGGATAGTTTCTGGACAAAAGAAGTGGCATTCTACTTAGATGGCGTATCATTTATACACAAATATAACCCATTTCAAGAAGCCTCAAAACCAAAAGGACGCATTTACAGAAAGCGAAGTGAAGGTCTGAGATACACAACAAGTGGCTCAAAGAATCTCGCCGGTGGCAGAAGATTTCATGTTCTTGTCGCTGTATCATACAATTCAGGCGTGATTATGGTGGAACCATATGAAAAAACGACTGGACAGTTCTTTGCAGACTTTGTTAGAAGCAAGCTTCCGCGTGCATTTATTGAAGCACGTGTTCAGTGCAGAAAAAGCAGAATGGCAAAGTTCTTCGTCATGGACAATGAGCCATGTCAGACTAGTAAGCTTGCCATGGATGCATTACACGATATCGGTGCACCGTTATTGAGGATACCAGCAAGATCACCAGACCTCAATCCAATTGAAAACGTTTTTCATAATGTTAAGCGTGCACTACAGAACCAAGCATTGGCTCAGAAATTAACAAGAGAATCATATGAGGAGTTTTCAAGAAGAGTGTTGGATACACTATGGAACTTTGACAAAGACGTTATACAGAGAACAATAGATAACATGCCTCAGCGTATGAAGTTAATTATTGCTACTAAGGGTGACAGAACAAAATACTGAAAATATACTAGAGCTTTTGTCTATTTATTATTATATCTCTCATTTTGTCGTTTCAAGTTTATATTTTGCGATGTGACATTTTTAACCTAATTGTATTTCTCTTCGTCAAGTGTATTCTGCTATGCTCTCTGCGCATTATTGCACGGTATTTCATGACCTGCTTGGATTTGAAATCTCATGGGAGTTTGTTGTTTGTTGTATGTAAACATCAGATGTTCACATACTGACCATTGTGTATAAACCATTAGCAAAAAGCAATGTCGTGCTCATGAAGGCCTAATTTCTCATTTCTAGAAATTTCCTATGACATGACAAATAAGAGAAACAACGATATCCACGGTTACCACGACGGCGGCCATTTACAAAGCGGATATTTAGCAGTAAAATTGAGCAATATATTACTTATTTTGAGGTAAGATTCTCATCTTTATGCATCTGTTATTTTTATGGCATGTCTTTAAAAAGTATTTTTCAATTATCTCCCATTATTCATGCAAAACGTATACGGTGGCCAATCATTTCTAAATGAAATTTGATATCTTCGTTTCTATTCTTTATTATTTACTGGCAACCGTACAAAAAACCCTCATAAGTGAAGTTTTAATGCACGCAGACAAAAAATAGTCAACACATTTGATTTATAACGATTGAAAATGTTATGCTATATCTAAATATCTGAGTATATATATTGAAAATTATATCAAACACAAAATTACTAAAAATGTTTCACGGTGGCCACCGTGGATAGCGTGAACAAAGCTTCGACCACAACACATTGTTGACATATTATGCGATGAGCATCGCAAAACAATTTGCACAGCAAGGAACCTCTTTGCATTCATCCACCTGAAGTTGATGACGTAATGCAAAATGTTTCCACCTCACATCCATCATTTCGGTTTCCCGCTCATCAATTGTCCCATTTTTAAAATATAACAGGGGTGCTTTGTTTGTGCAGAAAACTGGGGTATCTTTAATTAGGCAGATATCTTGCGAGTAGTGCGTCTTTGGAACAGGAAAATGAACTAACTGTCCTTCCAGTAGCAGGAGCATATCTGCCCAAGATATTATATTTCTTTCCCAGCGGAAGTCGTTCACGAATATGACTTCTTTTTGCTTTTTGCTTTGAGAGGGTTTAGCAAAAATGTCTTCCCGCAATTTGCTGGACCAGTAAGCAAGATGTTCCGCCCTTTGCCCCTACCTTTCTGCAGAAGATCGTTTACTGCCTTAGAAAAATCTGCGACATCAATGCCATTCTGCTCCAACACTTCGGTAGCACACTTTAGCCATTGCCTATCACAAATGCAGGGCTTATCGAGGGCATTGGTTAGAATCTCCATTCTCAGCATGTTCTGTCTCTGCAAGGTCTGTTCTGCTGTTTCAGCATCCCACACAGTTGCAATAAATTCTACAATGGTCTTTGTAGACCTTTCAATGCAAAATTTGTACAAGGCGGGTTGTACATCGCAAATGCTGTTTTTCACAATCAGTTCAGCAACCTCTAGCTTCCCGATGCGTTTTCCTTTTTTTCCATTTTTTTGGTCACCTTCACATTTGTTGCTGCATAGGTCTTTGGCTTCACAACTACATCTGGGTGAGAATCACTGTAAAGCACATGCCTGTCTTCCTTCTTCATGTAGTTGTACGCACTATAGTACCCGCCATGCCCAGAGAAGTTTACAGCAATACCATGGGTTTGCTGAATATGCTGTCTTACACGGCTCCAACGTGTTGGCCTGTCTAATAAAACAGCCATATGATAATGTGGCGTGCCATCTTGATGCTCTTCTACACAGCAACACCAATGCTTAATTAAAGATGACGTCACTTCTGCAAATACAGATGTCACTGCCTCTGCAAATCTTTTCTTATCGTACTCAGTTGTATTTGCTCTGCTCCAAGTTACTAAGTACGCCTGTCTTTTCATTTTGACAGCTAACTGTTCTGGCTCGAAATCTTCCTCGTTACTCATAATTTCATCATTATTATTGCAAGCCATCTTATCTATACGTCCACTCGTGTTACAGAGGCATCGAAACTAAAGAAATTATTATCCCCGCCAGTAAAGTCAACTCAGTTAGCAACGTGTGGATATTTACATTGCATTGAGTGCTGGAACGGCATCAACTATCTCTTGCCGCATACTGTCGTCATTTCTTTGTGTCTATTCTCCCGCACATGCAACTTCCTGCTTAAGCCCACTTGTTAGACAGTTGGAATATATTTCATGAAAATGATAATACTAAACTTATAAACTCCATTGTCCATCATATTACTGCAGAATTTCATGCAAGCAAAACATGCAGTGTTGGGTTTTGCCATGCACAGGGAAATGACCCTGAAAAGCAGGGTGTGGTCAAAAATGACGTCATTTTTTAAAATATGATCATTCATAATACATCTATTATCAAAAAATGTAATCCACGCTTGTTATTTGGTGATATAACTTATGTAGCTGCAAGTAAAAACAAAAATTTTCAATTCAGTAGTAAGAGACAATCCTTGCCAAAAAGACTTGGAAGGGTTGAAAATATTGCTAACTGAAACACAATACGCGGCCTCTTACAGCACAAACAACAAATGCTTGTCAGGTAACTCTCCCTCCCCTTCCCTCAAAAAACAATGTTGGTTGTTGGTTGTAAGGCATGTAGCATACTCGTGAATAGCGATTACCCGCTGAAAAATAGGCACAGTGAACAAAGATCAACATTGTATCGGGGGGAGGGGAGAAAATTTTGCAGAACGGAATGAAAATATTAGCAGCGTTCCAGCTTTTTTGGCCAGGATTGTAGCTTTCACCCCCTTTTCACCCGTCACTGGCTTCAAGTGTCAATGTACTGAAATTGTTCCTCAGTACTCTCTCACCGCCCCTGCCCTCATTTTCATTTCCATTCTGAATGGCTGCTCCCAACAATGTTGCAGAGGCTCAGCCTCCAGTCACCGTCAAATGGTGGTGAAATTGAAGCTGTGGTACATCCTGCCAGACGAGAAGCTCAAACCGAACCTAGAACCAACGTGACCCCAACAGTTGATATTCCAGTTTACCCTCCAGCACAGGAAGGGATTATGAGTTTGCTTTCCGAAATTTTTCATCCAGTTATTCAGCTTGGGGGGTTGTTACTTAGCATATGTTGTCTCCTACTTCTTCTCCGTCTAGTTACTCTACGCTACAGACCATCTCTGTTTTCTACCCTGTTTTATCATATATTTTTCTTATGCGCCAGTCCCCCCTTTATATGCGGGTTTCATTTCTGACATTTTCATTTTTTTTGTTGGCTAACCCCCATGCTCCCCTCACTTGCAAGTCTTAGTTTTGTTTCATTCTACTGTTGAAGAGCCCAGTTTTCAATGCACTCGTTCTTAGCTTATAATTGTAGACCAAACACTCATAGAAGACACAATTTTTTTCTTTCCATCGTGTTCATGTTCACCCCACACAGACTTGCACAACCACTACTCTGGCCATTCTTTCTGGTGCGAAAATCTGCTTTTTATCACAAAGTGTTGACAAGAATCTTATTAAGTTATAAATTCATTAATCTCAGCAGCATAAAGCCTAGTTCTCATATGTCCCAATAATCGTAAAAGTCAGGGATTTTTACGATTCCTGATTCTTATGATAAATCCGATATTTGGGACGGACAAGTTCACATACAGTCGGAAAGATCGTAAACATCATTACACTTTGGCGCCAAAGTTAGTTTTATTTTGGCACAATTTGAATTAAACAAGGTCCTGATGCTTTCATACTGCTGCTTCGAAGCATATATTTGGGACTCAAGAGCTGCCTCTGTTTCCCCATCGTCACCATCACCATCCGAACTACTAGCCTTGCTGATGAATTTTGCGATTCTTTTCCAGGCGTTCATTTTAAATGTTTATCTTTGAATTGGGGGCTCCCTCTATTATAGATACAAGGAAATTCCTTTACCATATCCATAAAGGCGACATCATCACCAAAGGCAGCTTCTTTTCCGAGTTCTTCAAGGTGCTTCTCTTCGTTGGTCGCCATTTTGTTGTCAGTACTCGAATAACAAAATCCAAAAACACGTTCCAGTCGATCCCAGTGTTAATAAAACTAGGGGTCATCACTCGCTTCGCTCGTTCGCCCCAGCCTGGTTCGCGCACTTCGTGCGCTGCATTCACTTCGCTAATGCCTCTTTCAACCCCACGTGCAATGGGTTAGCACGCTACGCTCGCCTGTCTATCTATTATCAATAAACATTGACTGATAGGGCGCACTTCTTGCGCTGCATTCGCTTCGCTAATGCCTCTTTCAACCCCACGTACAATGTGTTAGCTCGCTGCGCTCGCCTGTCTATCTATTATCAATAAACATAGACTGATAGGAGGCACTTCGTGCGCTGCATTCGCTTCACTCATGCCTCTTTCAACCCCACGTACAATGGGTTAGCTCGCTACGCTCGCCTGTCTATCTATTATCGAGAAACATTGCCTGATAGTGCGCACTTCGTGCGCTGCATTCGCTTCGCTTATGCCTCTTTCAACCCCACGTACTATGGGTTAGCTCGCTGCGATCGCTTGTCTATCTATTATCAAGAAACATAGACTGATAGGGCGCACTTCCTGTGCTGCATTTGCTTACGCTCACGCCCCTTTCAACCCCACGTACAATGGGTTAGCTCGCTACGCTCGCCTGTCTATCTATGATCAAGAAACATTGACTGATAGGGCGCACTTCGTGCGGTGCATTCGCTTCGCTTATGCCTCTTTCGACCCCACGTACAATGGGTTAGCTCGCTGCGCTCGCCTGTCTATCTATTATCCAGAAACATAGACTGATAGGGCGCACTTCCTGTGCTGCATTTGCTTACGCTCACGCCCCTTTCAACCCCACGTACAATGGGTTAGCTCGCTACGCTCGCCTGTCTATCTATTATCGAGAAACATTGCCTGATAGTGCGCACTTCGTGCGCTGCATTCGCTTCGCTTATGCCTCTTTCAACCCCACGTACTATGGGTTAGCTCGCTGCGATCGCTTGTCTATCTATTATCAAGAAACATAGACTGATAGGGCGCACTTCCTGTGCTGCATTTGCTTACGCTCACGCCCCTTTCAACCCCACGTACAATGGGTTAGCTCGCTACGCTCGCCTGTCTATCTATGATCAAGAAACATTGACTGATAGGGCGCACTTCGTGCGGTGCATTCGCTTCGCTTATGCCTCTTTCGACCCCACGTACAATGGGTTAGCTCGCTGCGCTCGCCTGTCTATCTATTATCCAGAAACATAGACTGATAGGGCGCACTTCCTGTGCTGCATTTGCTTACGCTCACGCCCCTTTCAACCCCACGTACAATGGGTTAGCTCGCTACGCTCGCCTGTCTATCTATTATCGAGAAACATTGCCTGATAGTGCGCACTTCGTGCGCTGCATTCGCTTCGCTTATGCCTCTTTCAACCCCACGTACTATGGGTTAGCTCGCTGCGATCGCTTGTCTATCTATTATCAAGAAACATAGACTGATAGGGCGCACTTCCTGTGCTGCATTTGCTTACGCTCACGCCCCTTTCAACCCCACGTACAATGGGTTAGCTCGCTACGCTCGCCTGTCTATTTATGATCAAGAAACATTGACTGATAGGGCGCACTTCGTGCGGTGCATTCGCTTCGCTTATGCCTCTTTCCACTCCACGTACAATGGGTTAGCTCGCTGCGCTCGCCTGTCTATCTATTATCCAGAAACATAGACTGATAGCGCACACTTTGTGTGCTGCATTCGCTTACGCTCATGCCCCTTTCAACCCCACATACAATGGGTTAGCTCGCTGCGCTGGCCTGTCTCTCTATTATCAAGAAACATTGACTGGTAGGGCGCACTTTGTGCGCTGCATTCGCTTCGCTCATGGCTCTGCCTACTCCTCTTGCAACAGTTTGGCTCGCTTCGCTCGCCTGATAACCCGTTATCATAATTTGTTTGTTAAAACTTTGGGCTTGTTTACATTAGGCCTAAGCGTCACAAGCATGCCGAAGCAACAATGGCGGTCGCCTACTACCTAAACTACAACTATCTCACTCGAAAAACAAAAAAAAGCTATCACCTGTGTTCTCAATTGACTCCTGTAATTTTCCAGAGGTCTCTCAAACAATTAGCAAGTCTTTACAAAGGTAATTCAGGTCGTAAAACACTTTGAAAGGTGCCCAGTTATCCTTTGTGTTGAAAACAAAAACACGCGTCTTCTCCAAAAGTACCTGCTGTTCAACCCGAGGGCAAATTTGCATTATAACGAAAAACGTGTGACTGTTCACGTCAAGTCGCGAAAGAGCCAATCAAATTACAGGAATAGGCGAAACGGGTCATGCGAAGAGCAAACACTCTGTTCGAAAATGGAGTTCGCTACGCAAATTTGGAAGTTTCGCCAGCGTAAACCGTCGTTTTTTCGTGATAGCACAATTAGCAGAATAATTAATGGAATAATTCAATAATTTGGGAGAAAATCGAAAAACAAAATCCATTACCCTGGTTAAATTAATAAACTAAATACTCAGTGTGAATTTCATTGCCATATACCCACAAAGAAAAAAGCGTTTGTGATCACATGGTTCGCCGTTTCGGCCCATTGTTTTTGGGCATTCGACCTATTGCTTCGGGTCGAATCTATTGTTTTTGGCAAGAAAGTGCGTCATCACGTGACCTCCGCAGAATAGTAATATTAGATACGTTCTCATTAGTCGTAAAAATCCCAGTCGATCAGGGACCATCTGGGACGCACAAGAAAAATAGAAACGCTTCCGATTTTTACGATTATTAAGACATATGAGAACTAGGCTTAAATACAAGAAATTGAAATATTATATGGCGCAGCAAGATAACGTCAAGCTATATTGCAGGCACGCATGCGAAGTCACAACATTGTCCTAATGTGGTACATGCACTTTCGTAACAAACTGAACTTCTCATACTTCCTGTTTGTTGTGTACATTCCCACCTCGCATGTGCTCCCCACTATTTGCACAAGTATACACTTTTACCACTGGGTTACCTTTTACATACCAAATCTTTAATTTAAAGCAGGTATCTGGCAATCATGCGAAGCTTTTTCCTTGGCACGCTCTATTTGGGCTCCGCTTGCATATGTCTCTTTGTTCCTTTTGCGATCCTCCAACAGCGCAAAATAGCATGAAATACAACAGATGAGAAATAATATTGCTTGTGAACAGAATACAGCAACCCAAAATCAATTAACTATATCTACAATATATAAATATTGCAGTTCTTGCCACATGGCATAAGAAGTTGTAGATCTCTTTTGCTGCTCTGCGTATTATTTCTGGAATTCTTCACAAATGTTCTCAAAATGCTGCTATGTACCAGTTAAAGTTCCCTCTTCTTCCTCTTTGTCACTTCTTTATGAAAGTATTTTTTGATTCACAATGGCCTAATTGTTCCTTCATTGATCTAAATTGTAAAAATCAATTTAAAACAAAAATACGAGTCAACTTTGATTAAAATAACAAGGAATGGTTCTATTGTTATAAAATTGTGTCCAAAACCCTACCTTTATTGTTGATCCTAAATATAGGCCTAGGCTTGTTCTTGTCCATGCTGTCGTCGATCTTCGATTCCCAAAGTCGCTTCCACAAGTTTTTTGTCCGCAAATCCCCCAGATTTCTTTGCTTCTTATTAAGCTTTCGTTTCAATTTAAGTGATGTACAAGATTGTGTTACAGATTTAAGGTTTTTGAAATAAAGTGGAGTGCATCGAAGTAGTGCTGGTGTGTGCTGCATAACACCACACCACTGCAGAAGAATTCAGCAATTTCATTGCCTACTGAAAGACATGAATTTTCAGATTTTACATGTTATATTCTAAAAAATAAATGTATACATATATTTTATGAAGCCAGCGAATATATGTCTTTGATTTAATTGGAAAATTTTTAAACATATTCCTAGCAGATTCGGAAAAAATGCGGAATAAGCCAAGAAAAAGCCAAGCGACCCTGCGATAACAGAACAACAACCCAGGTTTAATGACACATGCATCGCAATGTGTGTTATTATTGAGACTGAACATTGCATCATTCCACGTGGTATTTCACGATATGTATTATTCAGACCAAGCATCACATTTCATTTCAACTTTTAGAGAACTTTGTGTTTTCTTGCATTCCACGTGGTATTTCACAACATATCTTCTTGTAACTTACAATCACATTTCACTGTGTGTCGTACTTTGTGTAGCCCGCGGGCAGACTTTACTGCGCAGGAGGAAAAAGAGAATAAGGGAAATGTAAAGTCTGCGCATTTGCATTGAAAAACTTGTTCTGCTGCCAATGCATTGAAAAACTTGTTTTGCTGCCAAAGCAATTTTTCAAGCTAAATTACTTTGTGTAAAGCTGCTCAATCTGCCCAGTGTGTAACAGTGGTGTAATGGCGGACGCTGTTTTTCACAACTGTACACTGTGCTTGAACCAGATCGAAAAAAAGACCGACTATAATGTGGTTGTTTCAAAGAAAACAGAATTAGATTCCTTAAGTTTCAGATTTAATTACAACAGATTGACCTACATGTGTAGACGCTGCAATGAATTAATACTGAGAAGACAACGAGGGAAGGAAAAATTGAAGGAAATCGATGAAGGGATTTGTAAAGTTTACAAGCCGAACACAGAAGATGCATCCAAAAGTTTTATGCTCAATGAATCTGCTACAGATGTCACTGAAAACGTGCCTACCCCAATTACTCGAACAAAATTTCAAGACAGAAAGAATGAAAAGTCCCTGCCAAAATAACTTTTCTCGAGAACAAGTGTCGAGACCATCAAGAAGCACAACTTTTGTTCGCCAAGTGATGCAAATCGAGATGATCCGATTTTGGGACGTATTTCAGTCAGAGTCAGAATTCAATGGCCAAGCAATGTGAAGGAAAAGGAACTTGATCCAACTCTTCATCAGCTCGGAAAAATGTTATGCCATGGAACATACAAACATATAGCTGCTGCTGCTTGGAAACAGGCAAACATCAGACATAACCTATTGATGTTATTGGCAAAAGAAATCAACAAGGAATATTCAGGACTATGTTCCAAAAAAATCCCAAGTTTTTTGCGTAAAACAACCAAGGACGACCTTGTAAATTTTTCTTTTGAAAGTCTTTACCACGAGTTTAAAGATCGAGCCACAATTTTCACCATGATCGTAAAGACTGCATCTTACAGAAAGAGCAAAGGCAGAAATTATGAAATGGCCATTCCAGCAACTTGTATGGCAGCTGCTGTTTTGCTTAAAAATCGATCACAATACATGACAGCAGTACAGTTATTGATAACAATTATATTGCTTTTGCAATTGCTTTTTCTAAGAAACTTAATTTTTCATGGGATGGAGCAAGCTCTAGCACTCAATTAGAATGTACCAGATATTGACTTTATATCAGATAAAACAAAATCTTTATCAATCTATATGCCTTTAATGGAATTTCAGAAGCAGGACAACGACAATTAAACCCATATTGAACAGTATCAGAGCAAAAGGCAAGAATTATTTTCGACAATCCATGTTTGATATTAAATGATGACAATATGAACCCTAATTATTGTAGAAAGATTAACTACGATATTGACCTAAAGTTAGGCTTTAATCAACAATAAATCTAACCTAATTGACAAACATGGCGGCCACTGATACAGACGACCGCTGACAACAACAAGCACTGGCCCACAGGCCACAGGGAACTAAAAGTCATGAA
Organism: Sanderia malayensis; assembly: GCA_013076295.1. Taxonomy (NCBI): domain Eukaryota; kingdom Metazoa; phylum Cnidaria; class Scyphozoa; order Semaeostomeae; family Pelagiidae; genus Sanderia; species Sanderia malayensis. Next base: position 85,194 of record RQOL01000711.1, on the reverse strand, counting down.
ATACGTCCATACAAGTGAATATCATTTATTATGACATTCACCCTGTCCTTTAAATATCAAGTCTATCGACGGGACGCCTGATTCGCTCAGAGCGCCGCAGAAGGGTGTGCTCAGAATTAGCAGGTATACTGGCTTGGTTGGTTGCTGTTGGTATGTCTTGTTGTACAGAGGAATCTACAGTTGTAGTTTCTGGCACACAATCTTGAGGCTGAACTTGAACTGGACTTGTAGATGGGGGTTTAGGTGCAAGATGCTTTGTCGACACAGTTGTCTCTCTACCATCAGGATAACGTACAAAGGCATAGTGGGGGTTTGCCTGGAGAAGCTCCACCTCATCAACTAATGGTTCAGTTTTATTTGTGCGGACATGACGCTTGAGGAGCACAGCACCGGGTTCTGCCATCCAGGTAGGTACCGATGCACCAGAAGAAGATCGTCTAGGAAACCTGAACATACACTCATGAGGTGTCTCGTTTGTGGCAGTACAGAGCAATGACCGTATGGAATGGAGAGCATCAGGTAGAACAACCTGCCAATATTTGGTATGTAAATTCTTAGATTTCAAGGATATTTCGATAGCCTTCCAAACGATACCATTATATCTCTCAACCTGGCCATTTCCAGCTGGGTTGTAGCTTGTTGTTCGACTTGTGGCGATCCCTTTTCCTCTTAGAAATGCTTTTAGCTCATGACTCATGAAGGATGTACCACGGTCTGAGTGTACATATGCTGGCATGCCAACCAAGGAGAATAGAGTAGTGAAGCACTTGATTACTGTAGAAGTTGATATATCTGAGCATGGGAACACAAAAGGGAATCTTGAATATTCATCCACTACGTTCAAGAAATACCTGTTTTCATTGTTGCTTGGCAATGGACCTTTGAAGTCGATATTTATTCTTTCAAATGGTTGAGTTGCTTTAATGAGTGGGACTTCCTCTGGCTTGTGATATTGGGGCTTAGATTCTGCACAGATTTGACACTGGTTTGTGACACGCTTTACCTCCTCCATTGAATAAGGTAAGTTCTTGCTACGAACAAAGTGGTTAAGCCTGGTAACACCAGGATGGCACAGTGCCTCATGGAGGGTATACAGGGAATCTTGAAGTGCAGCGGCACAAGTTGCTCTGGAGAGTGCGTCAGGAAGTACATTCTCCTTTCCTGGTCGGTATACGATATCAAAGCTATAACATGCTAGTTCAAGCCGCCAACGCATGATTTTGTCGTTCTTTATTTTACCATGGTTGCGCTGATCAAACATGTAAGATACAGACTTTTGGTCAGTTCTCAGTGTGAAATGTCTTCCTGTCAGGAAATGTCTCCAATGCCTGATTGCTTCAATGATAGCTTGTGCATCCTTTTCTATAGAAGCATGCTTAAGCTCACTCCTCTGTAGTGAACGAGAGAAGAAAGCGACAGGCCTGCCATCTTGACTGAGTGTGGCTGCTAGTGCCACGTCAGATGCGTCGGTTTCGACTTCAAACGGTACAGTTTCATCAATGGCGGTAACAAATGCTTCTTCTACAGTTTTCTTTAAGTTGTCAAATGCAGTAACAGCTATAGGTGGCAGAGGGAATGACTTGGAGCTTGTAAGTGGCTTGATGCGGTTGGAGCACTCTGGGATCCATTGAGAGTAGTAGGAGAACAAACCAAGACACCTGTTGAGGGATTTGGAATCATGAGGCACAGGTAGGTTACGCAGAGGGCTTAGTCTCTCTGGATCTGGACGAATAATGCCTTCTTCAATTTCATATCCAAGAATAGCAAGTTTCCTGGTTGAAAAGACGCTCTTTGAGTTGTTGTAACAGATGTTCTTTTCCTTTGCTGCAGCAAGAAACTTTTCAAGGTTTGCATCATGTTCTTGTTGATTTTTTCCACAGATAGTGATGTTATCCAAGTAAGGGAATACAGCACTGAGATTGTTTTGTTCAATGAACTTCATCATCTCACGTTGAAAGCAAGCAACCCCATTTGTGACACCAAATGGAAGTCGTGTGAACTGATAAAGTTTGTTACATGCTTCGAGGGCTGTGTATTGCTTATCTTCCTCTTTGAGAGGAACCTGATGGTAAGCGCTTCGTAGATCAATTGTGCTGAACACTCGATACTGAGCAATGTCATTTACCAAGTCATTTATCCTTGGTAACGGAAAGGCGTCAAGCTGTGTGAAGCGGTTAATAGTTTGGGAGTAGTCAATAGCAAGTCTCTTTTTGTGGTTATCATCCTAGGTCACGACAACTTGTGCTCTCCAAGTGGAGTTGCTTGGCTCTATGATCCCTTCTTTGAGTAGCCTTTCAACCTCTCCATCGATGAACTTTAAGTCATCCCTGCTGTAACGACGAGATTTGCTTGCAATTGGGTGACAGTTCTGAGTTAGATTTGCAAAAGGCTCAGCTGGATCCATGTTGAGGGTACTGAAACCGCAAACTGACAGTGGGGGTTGGCTGCCCCCATACTGAAATATAATGCTCTCATGCTGTGACTGGAAGTCCAGTCCAAGTATGAGATCAGCACAGAGCCCAGGAAGGACTGAAAAGCAAAGGTTGGAGTATTTCTGGTTCTGGTATTCAAGGTTAGCTCTACAAGTTCCTGTAACATTGGCTGATAAGGCCGTAGAAGCCATGGAAACAGCACTACTAGATGGTTTCACAGTCAGCCCAGCCCTTTTAACTAGATTTGGGTGAATGAAACTCTCAGTGCTGCCACTGTCAAATAGTGCCTTTACATTCAAGTTTCCCAGGCTGATTGGAGCTGTTGACTTTGAAAGAGACCCAGGACTTTGAGTAGCGGCTATAACAGGTGAGTGTGGAGATGCTGATACCCTTGAGGTAGCTTTACTTTGGCAAACTTTGGCATAGTGTCCCTTTTTCTGACACTTAGCACATGTAGCATCCTTTGCAGGACACTTAGATCGTGGGTGCCTGTTGTTGTCACAGAAATAGCAGCTGGAAGAAGTTGTTTCTACAGCAGCAACCAGAGTATTCTCCTGGGTATCTAGAGGGCTTGAAGACTCAGCAGGAATAGCAGCATTGATGAGTGTGTTTGGAGTTGAATATGACTCAGAGCTCTTCATGGCTGACTCAAGAGATCTAGCCTGATCAAACATGGTTTTTAAGTCGAGGGTTTTATTTTCCAAAAGTCTTTGGCGTATGATATTGGACTGTAATCCAGCAATAAATGCATCTCTTATACTCTCTTCACAGTATTGTACAGCTGTGACGTTCTTGAAGTTGCAATCTTTGCTTAATGCTTTCAGGGCTTGTAAATATTCGTCCAATGTTTCAGTTGGAGCTTGTTTCCTAGTAGCTAAAAGATGACGAGCAAAGACTTCGTTTTTCGGTTTGATAAAGAGAGTTTGAAGTGATTCAATCGATGTTTCATAATCTTCACAATCTTCTATGTGTTGAAAGATACTTGGGGAGACAAAATTGGATAAGACTGCAAGTTTATTTAAATCTTCTTGTGGCAAAACGGCCAAGAAATTATCGAACGTACGTTTCCAGTGAAGCCATTCCTTCGCCGCTGTTCCACTGTTTGCATCGGTTTCTAGTCGCTCTGGCCGTAAGACTCTATCCATGTCCTCTTGAGAATATTGTTGATTAAATTGTAGAAAGATTAACTACGATATTGACCTAAAGTTAGGCTTTAATCAACAATAAATCTAACCTAATTGACAAACATGGCGGCCACTGATACAGACGACCGCTGACAACAACAACCACTGGCCCACAGGCCACAGGGAACTAAAAGTCATGAAATACGTCCATACAAGTGAATATCATTTATTATGACAATTATAAAGTCAGAAAATGTTAAGGTTTCGAAGCACTGCATCTGATAATTGAAAAGGAAATATTTAAACACTGTTGCTATCACTGGGTTTTCATCTCCTTCTTTATCCTTTCTTTTCTCACTCAACACTTTTGAGGTTCAGAATAATGAGAATAGGAGTGTTGCATACATTAATGTACAAGAAACTAGGCAAGTTTGGTCATCAACATCTTGAGGAAGTTTTACAAAGTGTTAAACATGAAAGTGAAAGATTGTCATCAAATGATTGTAATACAGAAGAGGATCATGGACGCAAGATTTTATTTGACAATATTGACCACAGAACTGAGGTTTCCAGAGGCTCAAGGCCACCAGACCAAAAATGCCCTGTCCCCTCTAATCAACATCCATATTCGAATTCTGCACTAACACTGGGTTAGAAACAGTTTTTTCGGATAAAGTTCCACTTTGGTTAGTCATTTGCAGAGAAATTACCTGTTTGTCCCTATCTTTGGTCAAAACCCGCCCATATCTCGGAAAAGCGTCCTCTCCCACCCAATCAACGTCCGGATTCGAATTTTACACCAAAAACTGGTCTAGAAAAAGTTGGTCTGGTAAACTCCCTCGTCGGGTGGCAATACTTCCCCTTGAGTCTCTGGACTATGGGTAGTGGGCAGTTCATTCCATGGAGATGCCCTGTTTGGGGCCATGAATTATTATAACTCTCAATACATGGTACAGTATCTCTTTTACCAATGGTCTCTAGACCATGTCTTCAGAATATAAATCATGCTTAAGAGCTGTTATAGTGCTATCAACACAAATTTGATGAACAAACTCATAAAAAATGCATAATATATTGTAAAAATGAAAATTGTGTGGGTTTTATCAAGAAATTTCTGTCAAACTAATTATTTTTTATAAGATCCATAACTTTAATGGGCTGGCCTTTACCATATTTTGTAATTTCTGTTTATATAAAATAGGAGTTTTATCCTGTAATTAGTTTTAACACATGTACTCATTCACATACTGTATTAGGCAAGATGCATGAGCCCAGAGAATAAAAATACTGATAAACATTGGGTTTCAGTAACGGTGACTGACAATCCCATATCAGGCAACCATTTATCTAATAAAAGACCTCCTCCTGATGCTATTTGGAAAATGGACATTGGACTTTGTCTCCCTGATGGAAAAGATCATTAAAGGAAATTGAAAATTATGGGCATCTTGTTTCAAGAATTGCTACATCAAAAATCAAATGCTTGTAATTTCTTAATGATTGTACAATCAAGCACATACCACATAGATATTCAACAAAAACCAAAGAAGCAACCAAAACGGTAACTCTTGTTGTTAACCTGTTATAGTTTGATGGGTGTAAACAGTAAATTATTGTTGAAGGAATGGAAGTCTTAATTAAAATGAACCCCTAAATGAGGATCATGGGGTTTGTCTAGTGTAAGAGCTCCTACTGTATGCTGATACTGATTGATGAAAGGGTAACATTTGTGAAATAAACCATCCTAATTAATACCTGGCATAATGACAGATATCAAAATTTGAATTTTACCCTAAAGAACAAAATATTTCACTCAAAGGACACAAAACAAAATGGAAAACACTGGTGTAACCCGAACTTCACAATTAGCCCCCAATAATCACCAGAATAATGCTATTATATCATGGAAATAATGATGTAAGTTGTCATATAGAGATTTCTATTGGTTGCCCCCACCCAATTGGCAGCTCCTTCCTACAGTCTTGTTGTTGTGCATACATTTGCATCAGTTTTATTGAAAAACAGTTTTCTTTCCTAAGTACATATGTATCATAATGTAGATGCCAATATGATTTCTTCACCTAAGACAAGATAATTGAGAATAAGAACACATTGTGAACTTGGTCCCATAATACTTATGTTTGGAAAAATTTCTCATGGATTGGATACCAAAGCCTCATAAGTTTCTTTTCGTGGAAGAAAAAAATTATTTCCTGTGTCTCAAAATTTTCCAACTTGAATGCTGGTGATTATAATTTTGACACAGGTTTTATGTACGAGGTTTTATGTAAATACCAATATTCATACAATTACCTATTCATTGCAGGTTACATTCATTATGTAAGCATGTTAAACTAAACACACAGGCTGTTGTCAGAAATTTTTTTACCCACCTCAATAGAAAATCAGTACAAAATAGAACAAAAAGGGTACGTAGTGGCTTGTTGTGATATAAATTGCTTTAATACCTACCAGCTACTGATGCAGTGCATACGAGTGCATAAGCATACGAGTTCACCATGTTCCCACATCTTCCTAGAGACATCATCGACTCAGGAGAAGCAAAAACATGACTTGTCAATCCATTTTCGATGTCAGACAAAATGTTTTCATCCTGACCTTGATAAATGACAGCAGCATTAAATCCATTGCGCTTTAAGGATTCAACTTGATCCAACATCAGTGAAACAAGAGAGCATATTATTATGAGAATGATTGTTCCTGGTAACTCGTCAATTAAAATATCTGCAACGACTGGAATTGCCTGAAACACTAAGGCTTTTCCAAATCCTGTTGGGGCACCAGAATAAATATTTGCACCCTTAAAAAATTGCTTCAAGGCAAGAACCTGTTCCTCGCGAAGAAAATCAAGGTTGAATAAATATTTCACCATTGACAAAGCTTCATCAAACTTTTCTTCGCTGAACTTTGAGACGTTTTCATTCACACAATCGAACACGGCTATTTGCTTCGGCTCTGCCATGTTGAACAGGCAACGCAACAACACAAGTTGTTTTCCATTGTTGTTTTCAAGCCAATGAGAAGTGGTTCCAGACTTTTCCGGAAACAAATGTGATTGGCTCAAGAACAAAGAAAAATTGACAATAACGTGAACAAGTTTTTGATTGCAAATGCGTTGTGTACACTTTGCTATACTTTGTGTAATATTTCACGGAATGCGTTATTTCACCTTTTAGATAATTTCGCCCTTTCTTGCATTGCATCTGGTATTTCACGATATGTGTTATTCAGACTGAACATCGCATTTCACTTCATCCCAGTATTTCATGGGGCATTTCACAAAGTGTGGTACCCGTACGTCAATTTCATGGGCCAGTTTATTTCACTGAGGCATTTCACAATAATAGCATTTCAATCACTGTAGAATTGCACATGAATGTTGTATTTCGCAAATAATTTCACGTTGTTGTGTAATTTCACTTGGGTGGAATTTTACGACGTTTTTATCTCTGTGTTCAATGATGTTCAAGGAGTTTTAACACTATATTAGTTGAAAAATAATTTATGTCACATGGAACGGACGATTGGGTCAATTATATGCTAGTAATGCTTGAATATAAGTCGTTATGGTTCTGTACTGCATAAATTCCAATTTCCGAAAGAATTTCGGTGAACCATACCTTGGCCTAAATTATGGAAACATGATGCAAATGGATACAAATTACTTAAACATTGTTGACGAGAATGCGTTTGCTCATTTGTGACTCTTCCATTTTATTTATTGACCACCATGACGTTAAAATTCTTCAAAATCGTTATTTTTGTGGATGTTCTAAACACAATATGGACCTGCTTCTAGACTGTGGTCAGCAGACAAAGATCGAAATGCCTTGATAAGAGGTGTTTGGGCTTCTGTATGGTATTTATCTGCAAAATAGTATCCCATGGGAAATTTCCAATCAGATTTGGACCCATTAAAGACGAAGAAAAAAGGTTCAGATGTGCCACATTCTCTGTCTATTCACGCACATCACAAAGCTGTCATAATTTACAAATACAACACTTTGACTTTCTTTCAACCAGCATAAATTGCTTTCTAATAGCAAATACATCAATGGAAGTGCAACAATGAAACATGTTTGGTGTTTCACCGCAATCCTTCTCCAAGACTTTAAAAACATAAGAGACATCCAGACTCGTGAATTGATGTGGTCTGTTATCTAATGGAAGGTGATATTGCGTGCCTCAATACTTTTATTTGATATTTTTATGTTTCAGGGGAATAAAAATCAAGAATAAAGGCTAATTGTATGACTTTTTCATTGCATTTTCTACCAGTGGGCCACAAATATTAGTTTTTATGTCATTTTTAAATAATACCACATATACACCCAAATATTTTGGTGTATGTGTGGCAAATAAATTGCTTTTTTATTTCCTTTTCTTAACCTTTGTTGCAATAATTTAAGTTACATTGTCAGATAATTTTTAGTTATCGGACCACTTTGCCCAGCTTTGACTTTCTTTTTTCAATATTCGCTCTTTGGGTGGACCCCAGTCTGCTTTCCTTTGGTTGCTAGATATGCACATTGTACTAGTGCTTCTCCCTAGAATTAAGAAACAGAAGAAAGGTAACCCACCGATGAAAGGCAATGCAATAGGCCCTGGCCTACCACTACCAAAACTGCTATTAATGGTTACTTTAACATTTACTCTTTTTTTACATTTACTATTTTTTTTGGATAGCCTGAGGGCAAGGACTTTTTAAAAATCTGCCTATTTTACATCCAAATGCTACATAAAAGATGACCATTTTTGAAAAAAATAAATTATAGTGACCATTGAAACACCATACAATCCAAGGCCTTTTGTGCGTTTGTCATGCAAATTTTTTTTCTGGATTCACCACAGTGGCATCAAGCCTCGCTGAGAAGTCAACCCTCCAGGCTTTCCATATAACTATATACCTTTCTATACACCAGGTTTTCTACACTTAGCTCCAATAAGTATGGAAACGCCTGATGAAAAATGGCGTCTAGAAGTGGCCCTAGGCCTGAGAAAGAAAATTTACATAACAATATAAAACTACCGAACCGGTTTCAATAGCGAATATATTTAGCATAAATAAACTCAAAATTTCATAAATTTTCAAATGAAAACATAATTTAAACTATATCACATTGTTTTGCAATAATATTAAAAGAAAACTGCGAAGAGGTTCCTTAAAAAATGTTCACAAAAATTTATTGAAGTGGAGTAATTAAATCGCCAATAATTATAATTTCTTTCACTCAAAGCCACGCAAATTCTCTGTCATTTAAAAGAGAATGTTTTAAAATTTTGAAAAATAAAATAACTTTTCATGTAACTGTCTTGACCTTTTACAATTCAAGGTTTACGTCTTCGTTTATCATTTTGGGAATGTGATTTGACGAAACCTATTTTTCCGTAATTTTTTTTCCAGAGTAAAAAAAGAAGGTTAAGCACCATAACAAAAAATCAGACATGGATATTCCCATAATTTGTTTCAAATATTATAATTTGATATAATTTTTAAGGGCTTAACATTTTCTGAAGTGAACAAAAATTTTATTTTTTAAAACCCAATTTGAAATTTGGAAAACAAAACATGTGCTTCTCAAGTTGTAAACAAAGACTTCAACCGTGAATTGTAAAAGGTCAAGACAGTTACCTAAATAATTCTTATATTTTTCAAAATGTTAAAACATTCTCTTTTAAATGAGAGAGAATTTGCGTGGATTTGAGTGAAATAAATTATTATTATTGGCGTTTTAATTTCTCCACTTCAATAAATTTTCGTAAACATTTTTTAAGAGACCTCTTCGCAGTTTTCTTTTAATATTGTTGCAAAACAATATGATATAGTTTAAATTATGTTTTCATTTGAATATTTATGAAATTTTGAGTGTATTTGTGCTAAAAAAATTCGCTATTGAAACCCATTTGGTAGTCTTACGTTGTCATGTAAATTCTTTTGCTCAGGCCTAGGGCCACTTCTAGACGCCATTTTTCATAAGGCGTTTCCATACTTATTGGAGCTAAGTGTATATAGTTGTTTCCAAGTTGCTTTTTTGAAAGTTTTTTGGATTGATGCTGCTGTTGTTGCTATGATCACTGAAATGAGTGGCTTGGGCCACTCGTTTTTGTTTATTCTTATTCAGTGCTGACCAATGAGGTATATAGAAAACCTAGAAGAGAGCTGACTCGTTATACTCTGCCGTACTGAAAAGCTAAGCCACTAGAAATCGAATCGAAAACGAGGTTTGCACTGCAAAAAGAGCAATTTTGCACACTGTGTGCAATGATATTCCTGGAGTATTAATACTATATTTCGCACAAAAAACTTGATGTTTGTGACAAAGAATGATGGAATTTTGCTAGATATATAAAAATCAAAGTAACCTTGAGGTGACTCGTACAGTAAGTTGTGTGAAAAGATAAATTCATATTGCGTCTGTTTTTAACTGGTATATCTTTATACATGTGATTATTATGTAGATGGAGACATCGCAATGCATCTCGCGGCGATGTGCATGCATTGCAAAATAAAAGGTAAAATTTTATTTCCTAAAAATAAGAATACCCGAAGGATAAAGGATTTATCACAGGTGATCACATGGGTTTACTGACCCTTGTAAAGATATGTTGGAAGGAATTTCAACTGGGAAGATGAAATAACTCACTGCGTAATTCTCTAATTTTCCCTTCTTGGACTGATAATCAGCTGTTCATCAACATCAACAAACTAACCCTCTCAGCGGGGGACCGAGTTCGACTCAAGGAATGAGTGAAGGGACATTATCCCTTTTGAGCGATCTGTGATACTAGACAGTAGACTTCTTATTCCTTGAGAACTCGCCAGGGGAGCGCAGGGAAACAAGGGGGTCAGGTAGTGAGACTAATTATAGACTTGTTACACAAGTCCTTGTTTCCCTGCGTTCTTCGATATGTTGACGTGATTTGGCTTAACTTACCGGACATCCAAATGTCCGAGAACGCAGGGAACAGTGGAAGCGATAGCTTGCATATGCAGACCATTACTTTACTGCGAAGGAGAGAACTTTGGGAACTGTAGTCTGCGCACCAGCGAGGAATCATTACCATAATTAATTAGCCTTTAGAAATCACTTTTTACTTTGAATGGACAAAAACAAAATATCTCTTTGTTCAACAGTGGAACCAGGGTAATACAATCGACCTTTATTTTCATTGGGTCTATGATTTTCGGGGCCAGTTGTTCATTGGTTATAAATACAAAAGGCAACAAAGAGAAAATATATTGTGCATGAAATTGATCGCTGTTGTCTAGAGGAAGCAAGGGATCAGGGCGTTTTCTTGATGACGGGGGTACCTTGCAAACGAAACTGTCAAAGCAAAGACAAAAATGAGGATAATGCTATTGAAAATGAAACAGGCACATTCAAAATATTGTGTGTATGCGGCCCCCGTATCTGAATGAAAAATCATCCACGATCAAGGAGAGGGAAGGGAAAGCCCAAAGTGTTTTTCTGTGTTGCTGCAGGCAGACAAAGAAAGGAAAGAGTTTCGGAGAAGGTTAGTTATCTATCCTTAACTGATCGCTTAATTGATGCTTCATTTACTTATTTATATGGAAATAACGTGACTGTGCATGAGTATCCCGGTTGCAAGCACTTGCCTGGATTGGAGATGTGGCTTCTTGCGAGACGGCCTTAGCTGTGTACTGAAGCTAAATAAACAGCTAGGCTAGCTATAGCTATTAGCTATTTCAATTTTGCTCAAAAATAGAGTATGAAAGCCAATACTGTATATTGGAATGTCCTTTAAGAATATATAAGCAAAGAATTTTTTTTTTAAATTTTGTTTTGTAGTTTTGCAGAGTGAGCACACACGAGCACAACTGCACAGCATTGCAATTACTTGCCCAGCGAGGCACTTGACTTGACAGTTGGGCCTAAGGTTGGCCAACCTAATGTATTGAAATGAAATTGCGAAAATTGGTCAAATGTGAAAAAAATATGCCTAGTTTGTTTGCGTATTAATACTAATAAAGATACGCGATTCGGTGCAGTTTTGTTTTTGTGCTTGATCTGCACTCATGAAACAGCTAGCTAGCCACCTAGACTATGTTATATATGGATAACTTATATCTACCTTACATTGTTAGTATGGAATTAACTGAAAAGGAATTAGATTGTACACATGTGTCAAGAGAGATATTTGCAGGAATTTTTTCCCCGGTGTCAAGTGAACTGCAAGAAAATATTTGTGTTACTAGAAATTTTCCACTTTTACACAAACATGATTTCAAACCAGTGAAGTCACTTGGTAAGCCATGTTCTATTTTCCAAGTGAGAGGTGATGGAAATTGCTTGTTTCGAGCTATTTCATATGTTGTTACAGGTAGTCAAGCATATTTTCGACTATTTAGAACAAGGATAACAAATTTCATGCATAACATTGATTTCGTTCTACATCCTCATATCAACCAATTGGTAACTATCTAAAAAATACCAACATGAAGATTGACAAGGTTTGGGGGACAGATATAGAAATATTAGCTGCTTCATATATGCTTGGAATTAATATATATTTTTACTCAAAATTTGGAAGAAGATTTGCTTGGCAGAATTTTTGCAATGTTGTAAACAATGGAGAAGAATCCCAAGGAATTTATTTACAAAATGTTTCTGGTTACCATTATGATATTGTTCTTGATGTGATGCATACTGATTTAATTGAATGTGATACATATTTATCTGTGCCTGAAATAAGAAACCCTTTAACTTTGAGCCCTGATTTAATGGTGTTAGAAAAACGATTGCAAGTTTTGGATTTAAAGCCGGTTGATGTTGTAGGTGAAGGGGATTGCTTTTTAAAGCTATATCACACCAGTTATTTGGAAGTAGTGAAAATCATATGAATGTACGTTTAGCTGGAGTTCATTAGACCAATAAACATCCTGAAGTCTTTTGTGAAAGCATTTGTGAAAAGTTGTTTTATGCGTATATCAATGATATGTCCCTGCCTGCTACCTGGTGTGATGCATTAATTGTACAAGCAGTTTCTAATGCTTTAAACTGCACAATAAACATTACAGAACGTTCTTTGAACAACTCTGTTGTTATATATATTGGGCATCTAAATGAGCATCATTATGTCTCTACTGTTATAATGGAAAAGGAAGTGATGTGTGGCACCAAAATTAATTCAAAGACAAAAATACCACAGAAACGCAAATTAGATGAGCCTTTGTTATACACCAGGAAAAAAGAAAGTGCAAATAATGAAACATTCAAAGAAAAAGAGCAGTACTTTAAGGAAGCACTGGAAAACATTTTTTTGAAGGCAACAGACAGTAAAATTGGGTTAGGAACAATGACTGATGTGTCATTTGAGAAATTGATCAACTCTTTTCTGAAAAGTATACAATTAAGTACAGAATACATTTGCACTTGCTGCTCCCAACTGTGGTTTAGACATTCTGTTTTGAAGTGTAATGTTGATAAATATAATCCATGCTCAAAGGATTTGTTAAATAATTGCATTTGTGCTATTAAAAGTGTTGATAATGTGGAATGGATTTGTTCAATATGTCACAATAGTCTTAAGAATGGGAAAACACCCCAATTTGCTAGTTATAGCATTAAAGATTTTCCATTGAAGCCGGTGTAATATGCGTCTCAGTCCGCCCATGTAAAAGAGTCCTAGGACACTTTAGCATAGAAAAAATTAGCCATGCAAAAGTGTCCTCCTATTGTTTTATAGGGTGGACATTTTTGCATGGGGTTTATAGCCATGCAAAAGAGTCCTAGGACACTTTAGCATAGATAAAATTAGCCATGCAAAAGTGTCCACCTATTGTTTTATAGGGTGGACAGTTTTGCATGGAATTTATAGCCATGCAAAAGAGTCCTAGGACACTTTAGCATAGAAAAAATTAGCCATGCAAAAGTGTCCTCCTATTGTTTTATAGGGTGGACATTTTTGCATGGGGTTTATAGCCATGCAAAAGAGTCCTAGGACACTTTAGGATAGATAAAATTAGCCATGCAAAAGTGTCCTCCTATTGTTTTATAGGGTGGACATTTTTGCATGGGGTTTATAGCCATGCAAAAGAGTCCTAGGACACTTTAGCATAGATAAAATTAGCCATGCAAAAGTGTCCTATTGTTTTATAGGGTGGACAGTTTTGCATGGAATTTATAGCCATGCAAAAGAGTCCTAGGACACTTTAGCATAGAAAAAATTAGCCATGCAAAAGTGTCCTCCTATTGTTTTATAGGGTGGACAGTTTTGCATGGAATTTATAGCCATGCAAAAGAGTCCTAGGACACTTTAGCATAGGAAACATTAGGCATGCAAAAGTGTCCTCCTATTGTTTTATAGGGTGGACATTTTTGCATGGGGTTTATAGCCATGCAAAAGAGTCCTAGGACACTTTAGCATAGAAAAAATTAGCCATGCAAAAGTGTCCTCCTATTGTTTTATAGGGTGGACATTTTTGCATGGGGTTTATAGCCATGCAAAAGAGTTCTAGGACACTTTAGGATAGATAAAATTAGCCATGCAAAAGTGTCCTCCTATTGTTTTATAGGGTGGACATTTTTGCATGGGGTTTATAGCCATGCAAAAGAGTCCTAGGACACTTTAGCATAGATAAAATTAGCCATGCAAAAGTGTCCTATTGTTTTATAGGGTGGACAGTTTTGCATGGAATTTATAGCCATTTAAAAGATTCCTAGGACACTTTAGCATAGGAAACATTAGGCATGCAAAAGTGTCCTCCTATTGTTTTAAGGGGGTGGACAGGTTCGCATGGAATTTATAGCCATGCAAGAGAGTCCTAGGATAGTTTAGCATAGAAAGAATTAGGCATGCAAAAGTGTCCTCCTATTGTTTTAAAAGTGTCCTTCCCATTGTTTTTTTGGGAAAGTGTCAAAAGGCAGTCTCGCTAATAGTAAGAATTACCCTTATTGTCTTTAGATGCAGACATAGACGCATAGTAAATTTACACGATGTAAAAGTACACATTCATTGTTTGAAGATGCTGTAGTTGAAAAAAGCAAACAAACTTAAGAATAACATAAGAATATGAAAACCAATTAAATTTAAAATGATGAATGAAAAATATACATATTGAAGAACAGAAATTCATGTATCTATATCTAAGCCATTGTGTTTGAAAAGAACAATGTCACTCTTAAGGAACTCATTCCTCACTTCGGAGATGTCGATGTCCTTTCCACATATGTCGCCTTTGACAGACAAGAAATAATCTTTCCTCACACAATAATAATAATTGCGAGTTCCATGATGCCAGGAGTTTGTTGCTTTTCGGAAGAATGGTCTCGGCCCGTAGTGTCCTATATGGAATCGTTGTCTTGCGGTGCCCTTTTCTTTGAAATCCGCTTTGCAGGTTTCACACCGGGAGGCTCTAGTCTTTGAAGATGTCTTCAGCATTTTCAAATTGTGTTCTCTCGGCGGTTTTTTAGCGGTACCTTTCACTTCTTTGGCAGTCGGTTTTGCATTTCTTTCTTGCTCTGACTTTTCTTCCTGATTTGCTTTCCCTTTCATATCATGGTTATTGGGGTCACGCTCACGACTAGGTGTTGATTGCATTTGTGATGAAGGTGGCGGAATTTTTTCAGAACGCTCTGTTTCCTTTACTAATGCGGCAATGCAGGATGCACATTCAAAAACGTGTCCGTCTTCTGTCTTGCCTTTACAGCAGACGTGTATCCAGCGAAAGCATGTTGCACAAGAAAGCTGTAGACCATAGTAATAAATACATTAGTTGAGTGCAATGAAACTTCCTGCACACAGTACTTGTTATATATAATGGAAAATACATCTATGAACGAACCGTTTCGTTGTCACCATTGTATCTTCCACAAACGCGACACCAGCTTGGCACATCAGTATCTATGTAATAGCGAATTGAATATTCAACATGCTTACAAGTTGAAAAATATTCCATTCCAGTTAACATCTTACACTACAAAATGTTTGTCGAAATGTCTTTATATATTAAAATATCTCAATATAGAGAGTTAAAGCAATACGCACTGGATGATTCAATAAGAGTTTCAGCTATTTCCCGTCTGTATCTCTGCATTTCCTCCTTGCTATGAGCAAAATTCACACCATCCTCTTTCATCAAGCACTCTGCAAACTATGAAACAGCTTGTAGTTAGTATCATGATGAACATTTTAATGAAACTGCAGGAAATTGGCAGTTTGTCTAAAGCCCAATTTTTAAAAACTGCACAACTCAAGCATAAGTGCACCTTTAACACGAAGATACCACAGTTATAGCTATCTTTTTGCTTCGGATGAGCAATCGGCACAAATTGCCATTCGATCTCCAGAGAATTCAAGTTTTTCACGCGGTTTCGCCAGAATGTTCTGCAAGTATAAAAAAACATTATGTTGTTTTTGTGTATTTACACATAGAGAAAATACATTGCCCTAATGCTGTTGTTGGATTTAGTTGTTCGATTACTGCACCTCCAGTTTTTGGTGATTTTGTCTATTTCCTGCCTCGTCTCTCCCAATGGATTAAGAAAGAACAACGTTCCATTTAATGGCTTCAGCACCTGCAGATAAAAGTTAAAATATTGTTAAATTCTTTTTCTGGCAATAATAGGGGAAATGAGAATAGATCATGAAACTAAGATATCATCTTCACATGGATGAAACATACAATTAAGTTCCAGTGACAATTATTGCCATGATAACCTCCCATAACGATATCGTATTCTTCGATTTGTATCTACAACACATAAGAGGTTAAGAAGTATAAATATAGCTTGCAAAAATATTCAAACTGCCTAAAATATGTTTCAAAAATATACCTTTTAAAGTTTTGGTTTGTAGCACTGCCCTTCACAAATAGCGGACATGATGCAGCTCGCAACCACGAGTATCTTCTTCTTGGATACAAAATTATATCATTGTTTTAATAAGGAAACGGATGAAAAATGAAGATTCGCAAACGAACCAGTGCTGCTAAAACTAGCTACATAAGCTTACCTTCACGCCTTGCAGTGTTCTGGAAAGTACTATTAGGTAAGCATCAATAATCTGAATGAATGTGAAGAAGATATTTTATTAAAGTTATACTCGCAACTATCAGTGCAACAAGAGTATTAACTGAAGGGTATGATGTAAACTAACCTCATCCGATAGGTATTGTTCTCCCCGAAGCTCAATCAACCGATTATCGGATATATTTACATTATCGATCTTACTTTCCACATATCCAACATTACATCCACTCCAGATCGTGTCCACAACTACAATATGTAAGTGAGCATGGTCAATAAAAGCTAACAATAAAATCATGAGGCAATTAAATTACGCGCCGATTACACACCATACTTACTTTGCTTAGAGGATAGCTTGATCTGGTGAGACACATTCTGGGGCTCCAGAAATGTACCCATCTCTTCGTCTTCAAGACAGACCAACTCTGGTTGCGAGACACTAATAAACGATCCAGCTTTGGTCTCTGTTAGAATCTCTGTGTCTGATTGGCTGTCCATAATGTCGTTTAAGATTTTTTTGTCACCTTCGTTATTCTCATGGTCATCCTTTGCCTGGTTGCTCGTGTTTTCGAAATGCTTTATCACATCCTTCCATGTCTTCAAATTTATTGTTGCAAATTCACTTTCGGACGACGAATGATCTTCTGGTACCCGTTCTTCTTTTAGATGTTCTTTATGTTTTTCTTTGCCATCTTTAGAAGCAAGTAGCTCGTTTTCAGTGTTCCTTAGAGGCTCATCTTGAAAGAAAGAACTTGTATCACATGTGTTTTCTTCCAGTGGCAGCTCATTCGTCTCATCTACATTCTTACTACAGGCTGTTTCTGGTGTCTCGCTTTCATCGTCGCTTTCGAAATTCCATGGCTTCAAGTGCTTTATGTTTCTTTTCACTTTTCCTTTTCCAACATAAACATGCTTGGTTCCCACTAGCTCACTGATACTGTACGGGCCAGTCCACGTTTTCCCCAGCTTATCACCTTTCCTAGTTGCCTTTCTTGCATTGTATAGAAAACTCGCTGGCCAACTTTGAAAGTAACAACATCTGTTCCATTTTTTGTTTTTCTCTTTTTGTAATAATGTTTTTGTTTTTCTTGTGCGACTTTATGTTTTCGAGGGCTCTTTTCTGCTTAGCATCACTTCTGTGCAGCTTTCCCGACATGAATTTCACAATTGTTTCTTCGACGGGCAGGTTTATTTTGATCTGAAAAGGGATGTCACACTTCATAATGTTTGAGATAAATTCGAGTCGAAGACTTATGAAAGTCCTGGCCGCTTATTTTATCAAGTTAAGCTCATTCTCTCACACTACCTAGGTACTCTACGTGTGATAAGGCAAAGTATCAAGCTGTATATGTTTGACATTGTAATATCACCTTGGAAATATCAAGTGTGTCGTCGTCATCTACCTCTATGGGTCTCAATGCTTCCCGTCCATATAGAAGCTGAAATGGTGTCATCTTTGTTGTCACACTTCTTGTGGTTCTGATGGCAAAAAGTATTGGGTCTATGAATTCATCCCAATACTCTAAGGTGTCCTCCTCCGAAACAAGCTTTTCAAGGCGCCTTTGAAAAAAATTTTTCAAGAAATTACATATTTGAAATTTGAATTATTTTGGTTGGAAACAAATCGGGTTAAGAAATTTTCTGCCCATCAAAATTTAACTTATTATCTGATAAATATAACCTTTTTATATTCTGGTTGGTCCTTTCATCAAGGCCATTGGTCTGTGGGTGGTATGCTGCAGTTAACTTGTGCTTTATTCCAAGTATTTTGAAAAATTCATCGTTGAGCTGCAGTATGCAATCAATAAGTATTTAATATGCAATCAATAAGTATTTAAAAGATAAAAATCTTGTCAAGAAAAAAGTTTACTTACTTTGTTGACAAACTCGCTTCCTTGATCCGTCAAGATCTTTTGGGGCCAACCATGTCGGCAAAATATTTTCATCAAGCACTGGGCCACTTCTTTGGCTGTCTTATCTGGGATGGGAAAGGCCTCTACCCATTTCGTGAAGTAATCAGTACAGGTAAAAATATACTTATTGCCGCGTTTTGTTGTTGCATATGCTCCCATCAGGTCAATACCCAACATCTGCCATGGTGCCGAAACCTTGTTAGAAGAAAAAAATGATAAGCAATGGAATGCAGCTTGCAGACATAGTTTTTGAAGAATCTGAGTTTCCTAATAAATGTGTTTCTTAAGGGACACATTACTGTGCAACATATCCAAGAACGGGGTGTTTATTAAATTTTGTGAAATTTCAGGGGGCGTTTAAAAGAGTTTATTAAAAAACATCTGCTGATGATCGAACCATTGCGGTAAATTACTCACTTCAATGCACTGCAAGTCAACATCGACATTCTTTAACGGCTTGCCAGTTCTGCAACATTTCTTACATTGTGAACGCTGAAACAAATTTCAAGTTATGAGCTAAAGTTATTTTGAGTATTTACTTATTTCCATATTTACGAGAGAAATATTTTAAGTGTGTTGTTATTCCTCTCCATTTATATCGCTTGCAAATTAGATCCTCTGTGTTGTTGTACCCACTGTGCCCACCAATAGGACTATCATGAAACTGTTTGAAAATTTCTTTTGCTTCTTCAAACGAGCATACTGCCTGAAGACTGGCTTCATGACTTCGGGATCTTTCGTTTTTGGATTGCTTCCAGTACAGTTTTGTATCTAAATATATTTAAACAAAGCGCCCTTTAAGCAACACCTAATTTCGGTAAAAAAATTTCATCTACCGAAAAAGACTTAGAACTTTTATGAAGATTGGGTAAATGTATAATTTTAAAGGGACCAAATAAATTCTTCAGCATTAGTAAGCTTAAATCATACGAAACAGACAGCAGTTCACAAAATCTGAAAACGACTGACCTTTAAGTTCATACTTCTGAGCATACCGTCGTAGAGTTCTTTTCTGAGTTGCGTTGTAATGCTCAGGATAGATGCGGATACTTTGGTCATCACTACTTTTTGACACATGAAACGCATATACGGCTTTCATCTGCTCAAAATCTTCCATTATCTTTTCGAGTTCACCTATTTCTCTGTTTTGTTTTCCTCCACCATCGGCTTCATCGGACTCTGCATTCGTATCTTTCGCTTCATTTTCTAGTTCTTCTTCCATTATCGCAAGAAGAACTGTCCTGTGCGTTTTGCTCCAAATGCAATGCAAAAGCGAGTCTACTGGAGGTTTTTATAAGACATTGATATTGCCAAGATAATGAGATACGCCAATGAGCATTAACCATAACAGGAAGGTTGTTGACTCAAGTTTATTTGCCATTAAAGGTCAAACAGTGACGTTGTTTTCAAGAGTTTAGGAAATACAACCAGTCGAAATCTATCAGAGAATACTTTGCGGTGACAGTATGTGAAATGTTTCTACAATATTAGTGTCACGACATTCTCCTTTCGCTCATTCATTTTGATACATTTTCTTCTTCGTTTAATATTTGTCTCACACCCTATATTCAATGATAATCTTTCTTTCCTTTCTCGCATGACTAAACTTGTTTTCCAACTTAGTTCGGTTCTTATGATTAGTCATATTTTACGTAGATTTCTACTCTGTTATAGCCATGAATGGACATCTCAATCTTTTCACTTCTTATTCATCTTTCATGTTAATCTCATTTTCTATTGGTTCTTTTATTAAACTACGCAATTCTAATTTTTTCTTTCAACGTTGTAATTTGTTGAGTTAGTTAGTTCTGTCAGTGCTGTTAATGAATGATTATGATCAAGAGACACTTGTTTCATAAATAACACGGTGTTTCTTCGGTCAATCTGCCTACCATTATATTAGCATGATAAAAAAGGAAGGCCGCATTTAGGTGTGAACATATAGACAAAAAATGATGATCTTTCAATTGCAAATTTGAATGACATGCAGATGTTAAACCCTTTCGACTTCCTTCTTAAAAGAAATTGACATCCTAAAGCAAGTTTCTCGTAATATACAATAATAACAACAAACGATAGCCACTTGTTCTCATTCATTAAGAAAATTTTTTGTTTCATATGACATAAAAACTATTGTAATACGCACACAGTATCACTAAGAAATGTATATTTAGAGACTATGTGCTGATTGTGAAGTTTCTTGCAGGGTTACGAATTAAAAAACCTCTTTTATACATATTCTAAGAAAAGAATGCAACGGAAAATAGAGAACTGAAAACGTTAACCTCTCTGCACAAAATTATGAATAAAATTAACAAGGCGGGCCAAAGAATGACTTTGCCTTCAATATATTTCTGCTACACTTTTTGTTCTTATTGATTAATTCTTTGAATTGCCGCTTAATTTTTAGTTTCAATTGTACTAGTTTTAAGGAAACTGAATTTAGCTGGAGTCCCATCATTAAACCTCATAAAAATAACAACAATGATAGTAATACATTAAAATGGGACTGCAAATCATAAGGCATAACAAAATCCTGAATTGGTTTCTTTTGGTTTGCTTTGCCTTACTTTTGTGTTTCCATACTTGATGTTTTTTGCATACACCCAAAGTGGAATGCGTGTCACGTGTGTGTAATGTATGTCATTGAACCGCTTAGGCGTTTCATGTACACATGATGACTCTGGTATGTTACTGAAACGCGTACCGTTTGAGTAACATGAAAGAGGACACTTTCACATGGGGACACTTTCGCATATTACACCGGATGTACTAGATCTGAGTCCTGTTCAAGAAAGGTTGATTTCACCACGCATACCATTTATGCAGATTCGTGAACTTCCGAGGCGTGGTCAGCTGAGTATACATGGAAACATTGTAAATGTCCAAGTGATGTTAATTCTACAGTGGCTTTGGTGCCTCGACCACTTTCAGATACTCAAACAATTCTTGTGAAACTTAAGAGAAAGTTATCATATGAGCACCACTACTGTTTTCAAACCATAAGGGTAGAAAGTGTTTTTAATGCTGCACAATTTCTCACTGATCATTCTGAACTCTTTCGATCAGAAGGTGTACAGTTTAATATTAAGTGGGTAGATGACTTATCAATAAAATCTGGAGACATTTCTGACTTCTTGGAAACTACATCGACAGAGGAATTAACCTCTGAAGAGGCAGACAAAGATCTTAACTATTGGATTGAAGAAGAAGAGAGACCAACAGGAGTTACTGACACTCTTTTGGAAGACTATACCATGATCTCAAATACAGATTTGATCTTCAATGTTGCACCGGGTGAAGGCAATACACCAATAGGTGTTTTCATAGACAAAGATGCAGAATAGCTCTCATTTCCTACAATTTATTGTGGTGAAAGGAGATGTGACAATCATAGCCACAAAGTACCTGTTCATTATAGCACAATTTGTAAGTGGGAACTAAGAAATAAAGATAGAAGAGTTGCACGCTGCATACCAAATATATTTTTCAAGCTCAAAAAGTTACAGATTAAAAGAATTCAGGATACTGCATCAATTTCATTGAGAAAGTTTAAAAATAAACAGTAACATTACACTGCAAGCGATTTCAAAAATAGCAATTTCATCAATGAGTTGTGTCATTTAGATGAAGGATTTAGGGTTTTACGAAGCATCAGGGGCCCACCCCCATACTTGGAAAGTTGCAGAAAGGACTTATTTGCAATGATAAGACAGTTGGGGTATCCTAATTGGTTTTGTTCTTTATCTGCAGCAGAGACAAAATGGAGTCACCTCTTGAAATCCCTTGATAAAATTTTGGAAAATAAAACATACTCTCATGATGAAATAAATAAAATGACATGGCAAAAAAATCTGAGTTGATTCAAAATGATCCTGTGACTTGTGCAAGAAATTTTAATTTTATGGTCCAGAATCTCATTAATAACTTTTTAAAGAGTGGACTGGCACCCATTGGAGAACTAGAGGATTACTTTTACAGAGTTGAATTTCGACAAAGAGGCTCCCCTCACATTCATGCACTTTTTTGGATTAAGGATGCACCAAAATATGGGAAAGAACCATATCAAAGTGTTGTAGATTTTGTTGACAGATATGTTACATGTAGAAGTAGGCATTATAACTGCCAAGAACTGGTTAACATGCAAACAAACAGACATGCAAAAATTTGTCAAAAAGGTAAAAACCATGTTTGCAGGTTCAGCTTCCCTTTGCCACCAATGGCAAGTACAATGATATTGTCTCCTCTTGACAAAAAGTCTCTTTCACAAAAAGAACACGAAACTTTGACAGAAAACTATCGTAATATTGAGACATTGCTTTGCCAAATGAAAACCGGTGTTGATATGTCATCTGATCAATTTCTGAACATCCTTCACATGTCAAAAGATGAATACATATCTGCTTTAAGATACAACCTAAAAAGAGATACAGTGTATTTGAGAAGATAACCATTGGAAATAAGAATAAATAGCTACAACACAAATATTCTTGCAGCATGGAGAGCAAATATAGACTTACAATTTGTGTTAGATCCTTATGTTTGTGCTGTATATATATTATCACACATAATGACAGGACAGAGAGGTATGAGCAGGCTTTTAGAAAAAGCATCCGAAGAGGCTCATTCAGGAGAAAGCAATATTGTGAGTCAAGTGAGGCATATTGGAAATAAATTTTTAAATGCTGTGGAGATCAGTGCCCAGGAAGCAGTTTATTTAATTTTACAGCTTCCTTTGAGAAGATCTTCCAGGAAAGTTGAATTTATAAACACTTCCAATGCTGAGGAAAGATGTGTTTGTCTTAAAAGTATAACTAAATTGAAAGAGCTTCCAGACAATTCAACAGCTACTGAATCAGATTCATTGATCAAAAGATATCAAAGAAGACCAACAGCTCTTGATGATATTTGTCTAGGTGATTTTGCTGCATATTTTGAAATTGTGAAAAACAGTAGAGAAATTGATGGTAGAAATTTCTGCCCTGATGAATTGCTGCCAGAAATTGATATCTCTGACAACTTTGATGGTAATCTTGTGGAAATAGAAATGACTGAGAGAAAACAATTCAAAATGTCAGGTAATGTGAAACTTATTAGAAGAAAAAGACCAAAGGTTGTTTGTTATGTTGGATATAACAAAGATACAGACACAGAAACTACTACAGAGAACTTCTTATGCTATATTTCCCATGGAGAAATGAACAAATGGACTTAATTGGTGATTTCACCGCTTACAAAGATATGTTCAATGAGCAAGAGGAGGTTGTTATTAAAAACATGGGAAAATTCAGAAAAGAAAATGTAAATTTTCAAACTATAATGGAAGACGTTGAAGAGAATTATGTAGTTGCCCCAAATACACAACATAACCACGAACAACACCAAGCTATTGGTGCACAAAGTAGTGCACTGTATGGCTGTTTTGATCCAGGACAAAACCCTTTGTATCAACAGTATGATTTAATTGCTGATTCTGCTGCATTATATGAAAGATCTAATGTAATTGAATTGAATACCAGTCAAATGGCAGAGGGTGAATACTTGAATACAGTTCATTCATTAAACCAGGAACAGAAACAGTTGTTTTACTATATTTTACATTCTGTTAAAAATGGTAATACACCACTTACATTTTTCATTAGTGGAGTTGCAGGAGTTGGCAAGACAAGATTATTAAAAGCAATTTATGAATCTCTTATGAGATATTTCAATAAGTGTGCTGGAGAAAGTCCTGATAACATCGAAGTACTGAAAGTGGCACCAACTGGTAAGGCAGCTTTCAACATTGAAGGTAATACTATACACTCAGCATTTCAGATACCAGCCAACAGAGGTTTTCAGTATATCAGGCTTGACAATGAGAGATTGAATACAATAAGACAAAAGTATATTAAATTGCAAGTATTGCTTATTGATGAAATATCAATGGTTGGAAGTGGATTGTTTCAGTTTTTGGATAAAAGATTACAGCAAATTTTAGGGACATGTCAGCCTTTTGGTGGTGTAAGTGTTATAACTTTTGGTGACTTATTTCAATTGAAACCAGTTTTTGACAGATGGATTTTTGAAAACTCTGGTTCAAGTTACTCATCATTAGCTACTAACACATGGATAGATTTATTTAAAATGTATGAACTGCATGAGATTATGAGGCAAAAAGATGACAAGAATTTTGTAAAGCTTTTAAATCGGTTGAGGGAAGGTAATCACACTTTAAATGACATAGGCATTTTGAAATCAAGATGTACATCGAGTACTCCCAAAAATTGTTGTTCTTTATTTACTAGGAGCAAGGCAGTAAACATGCACAATAATAGAATTTTTGAAAATTATTGTGGAGAAAAAGTTCTTGTTAAGGCAATTGACTTTGTTGTTGGTGATGTTGATGTCAACATAAAGAATATTCTTTTATCGAAAGTGCCTGATGGCCCTGCAAAAACAATGGGACTACATAGTCTTCTTCCAATTGCTGTAGGTCAAAAGTATGATTTGACAATAAATACGTCAGTTAATGATGGAATGACTAATGGCGCTGAATGTATTGTTAAATATGTTGACTACAGGGTTGCAAATTCTTGTAGGCCAAGCATAATATGGGTAAGATTTGCATCTCCCAAAGTTGGGAAACTTACAAGACAAGAATTTAGATATTTATTAAATGACAGTATCAGTGAACAGTGGACACCTATACTTGAAATAACACGACGATTCAGTCTCACAAAAGCAACACAAGTGAAGTATTTACGACGACAGTTTTGCCAAGACAAGCAGGAGCAAAGACATTTCACCGCTGTCAAGGAGACACTGTCAATGAAATTGTTGTTGATTTTACAGCTCCACAAGAACACATTCATTATGTGGGTTTAAGTCGTGTTACAAATTTGAAAGGACTGCATATCAATAATTTAAATGAAACAAAGATACCAGTTAATGCAAAAGTGAAAGATGGAATGATGAGATTAAGAGAAAGTGCAAAATTATCTGTCCCGTTGTTGAATTTGAGTAAAACAAAGGCAGCTTGAAAAGTATATTTCCAAAATATAAGATCTTTGCCTGCACACATCAATGACATTTGTAGGGAATTCAATGTTTTAGCATCAGATATTAACATCTTTGGTGAGACATGCCTGACAAGATCTGCTAAAAGCAAGTATGAAATTCCCAATTTTACGCTTTTCGTAAATGGTCATCTGAGTAATAATTCACATGCAAAATAAGGAACAGCAGCATTTATTAAAAATAATGTAAAATGTGAAGCAAAAAATCACAATATTAATGGTGTGGAAATCAGCATTTTTAGAATTATGAAAAATGAAATTGCTGAATATATAAATATTGTTTCACTCTATACATCACCATCAAAGGTAAAATTTGCAAAATTAATAGATGCTTTAGATACTCTTGAAAGGGACTTACCAAAAGTTGCAACTATTATAATTGGAGATTTCAATGTAGATTTGAAGAAAGAATCAAATGATTGGCAGTAATCGGCAAACAAAGGGAAGAAGAGAACAGTTGTTGAAGGAGAAAAGTGGAAATATCTCGAAAAATAACGCAAATCTCAGTTAAGGAATTAATGTTAACAATTTCTGTTCAATTAATTCAGTTAATTGAGCAGACATTGTTAACTGTGAGGGTTCCTAGGTGTACACCCCTGTCCCCGCCTGTAATTAGCATGTTTAAATACAGATGAAAATATCAAATGACATGATTGTTTTTAGTTGTGGATTGGGTTTTGAGTTAATTTTGTAGCTTAGGTTTTGATCTTTTTTTATGCGATATCGTTAATATATTTGAAATTTTTTTCTTCAGTGAATATCTGTGAACATCTAGGTCATATAACAGGTCGCAGTGGACAGAGGGTGATACATACAGTGTATCAGAAGTTATCAAAAGTGGGTGATGTTACACTCACAATCACAAAATGCATCTGGTCTCTTTTACTTATTAAAACTAAAAAATTCGCTGAAACCATGCAGTAAGTGTTTCCACATTTTCTCTGTGTTTTCCTATTTATTTAACTGGTAAACTTCAAACTTTTTCATAGTTTCATAGTTGGGTTATTCCCCGACCTTTCCCCGGTTGTTCCATTTCCCTGTTGTTCCCGGACTGTTCCCTGTTCCCGCTTTTAGTAATAGCCTGTGTGTATGTGTTGTCATTATATATTTATATATACATATACACACAGCGTGTTGAAAAACGTTTTCAACTGATTAAATTTTTGTTTACCTCTTTGCTCTCTTTTTTCTCTATGTTCAGTGAAGGATGAGGGAAACAGATTCGAAATGATGACAATGATGAACAACATGAATGACAAGAAGATATAATTGTGGACTTGGATTTGCACAGATACAACCTGACGTACAGGAATATATTTTCGACGAAAATGGGTTGTTGTGTGAGGCTCAGGATCTTTGTCTCTACAAGTTGCAGAAGATTATGAAATTCGCGATTACAAATGAGAAGAGCTTTATTCTACAGTATTGTTTTGGTTGTGGCACTGATGATAGTTGTGATTTTGTTGCCAATGATTGACCAATGGAGGCGATGGGACTTGCCAAGTTCCAACGCGTGGTGGATGAAGTTGGATAAAGCTATACGGAAAATTAGCATGGCAAATCTATACCATGTTCGATGTGCAAGTCAGATGTTGTGTTTCGCTGGTGCGAACATGTTTCCATGTGACAGAGAAGGAAACGACCATTATGTATGGAGTATATGCTAGTATCACATCTGGAAAGCAATCTGATCAGTGTGAAGGGAAAATATTTTTGTTTTTGTGAACCTTGACATGCGTACAAGATCCAAGTACGAGAAGGATTCTCAGCCCTTCACCTCTCAAGACTACTGTTTCAACAGTAATTGGTTGACGCATTCATCAAGATAGAAGGCAACAACCTTGCTTATATCAGATACCATCAGAAAGATCTCAGAGTTGAGTCGTACAAAGGACTGATGGATTGCCTTTACAGAAGAGCTGAACATCAAATCTAATTTAGACAGGGAATTTTTTCCAACAAACTGGCGGAGAGGGTAACCGGGGATTTTTCGCTTGTTTCGACTTCCTAATGGTAGTACCTTCAAATTTTCAAGGGTGTCCAAAAAAATTTCTCCCCACATATCACGTGATCGATGACGTAAAGGGTAACGGTCAGAAAAAAATGAAAGTCGTCAAATTTAAAAACAAACGGCATCAATCGAAAGAGCATGAAAAACTGAACAAAATACACCATGAGACCTATATCCTAAAATCAAAATGTTAAAAGATAGAACGTGTGAAACTTTCGATGATGTCATCAATAGTGAAAAACAAAATGTAAGAAAAATATTCAATCAATAACATAAGTCCTTTGAAATACGCCTTGGAACAATTATTGCCCTTATATGATGTATAGCTAAATCTCAAAGCATGCATTGCTCTCAAAAGTACAAATGTATTCCATGCGTTGGTTAAAAGCAATGCCCGCTCTGGGATTTAGCTGCATATCATGTCGAGGCAACAGTTGTTGCAAGGCACAATTCTATAGAGCTTACATCATTTTGAAACTGCTCTATTGGCACACTAACGTTAGTAGTTCACAAACCTTTTATAACTGGTTGAACTATTGTCCTGTTAGTGTCATGCATCGTTGCCTTGCCTGTCACTGTCTCTTGCTAGCCACTATTGTTATCAATATTCACATGCGTGGGAAGGTTGTGTTCAAGGGCCAACGGAACAATTTCATTGTTGCTTTGAACTTCTTTACCCCAAGCTTTGTTCTGGGCTAGAAAATTACTGTAGGAAATAGCGTGATTCATTTTATGAAGCATTGATGTCATCTCTTTGCTTCCAGTTAAACGATGCATCGTCATTGCAGAAAATATTTGTTTCGGTGTTCTTTCGCGACCTACAATCAGTGATTGCCAATCAGATGCGAGACTCCAGATTTTAGTGGCTAATTGCTGAGACTCAAATATCGTATTATAGAGGTCCTTCAAAGGACCTTTCTCCAGCACTGTGTCTATTTCCTGTATTTTCAGCGGAAATTGTTCAACAGGTTCACGTTCTTTGATTTTACGCTTGATCATGTTCCCAAATGCTTTAAGCAGATCATTGTCCCTCAAACCAAAGCCTTTTAATGTAGCAACAAAATATTGGCAAGGATTCAAATCAGGCGAGTGAATAATTACATTCCGTCCAGTTGGAAAGAATCCTATTCAGTTATCAAAATGGTCGATTAAACGTCTTTTCAGCTCCATGGTAGAGATGAAAATTGGTTGAATGGATTGTTCTTCAAACATTATGATCAGGTCTTTCAATCAGTCGCTTAGTAAATACGCTGACTTTTGATGCAAAATATTTCTCTCCAGTTTCAAGAAAAATTCATCTATTATACTTTTTGCAATAACATCTTCATCCGATTTGATAATTTCTTCAGTATCAATAGGTTTTAAAGCAAACTAAACATAGCAGGATTTGTGATAGAAGATATCGGCTGCGTAAATATGATGCGCTTGACCAGAAAGAATAACCTGCAAGCGATTTGCAGCAGTGTGCATTCGTGACCGAGCAGTCAAGTGACAGAGTCTCAGCAATTAGCCACTAAAATCTGCAGTCTCGCATCTGATTGGCAATCACTGATTGCAGGTCGCGAAAGAACACCAAAACAAATCATTTCTGCAATGACGATGCATCGTATGATGCATCATCTTCACTGGAAGCAAAGAGATGACATCAATGCTTCATAAAATGAATCACGCTATTTCCTACAGTAATGTTCTAGCTCAGAACAAAGCTTGGGCCGAAAACGTTCAAAGCAACAATGAAATTGTTCCGTTGTCCCTTGAACAGAACCTTCCCACTCATGTAACTATTGATAACAATGGTGGCTAGGAACAGACAGTGACAGGCAAGGGAACGACGCATGACACTAACAGGACAATATTTCAACCAGTTATGAGAGGTTTGTGAGCTACTAACTTTAGTGTGCCAATAGAGCAGTTTCACAATGACGTAAGCTCCATAGAATTGCGTCTTGCAACAACTGTTGCCTCTACATTATATGCAGCTAAATCCCAGAGCAGGCATTGCTTAACCAACGTATGGAACACCTTTTTAATTTTGAGAGCAATGCATGCTTTGAGATTTAGCTATACATCATATCACCGCAATAGTTGTTCCAAGCCGTAATTCAAAGAACTTACGTTATTGATTTAATATTTTTCTTACTTTTTGATTTTCACTATTGATGACGTCACTGAAAGTTTCACACGTTATATCTTTTAACATTTTGATTTTAGGATATAGGTCTCATGGTATATTTTGTTCAGTTTTTCATGCTATTTCGATTGATGCGGCTTGTTTTTAAATTTGAGGACTTTCATTTTTTTCTGACCGTCACCCTTGACGTCATCGATCACGTGACATGTGGGAGAAATTTTTTTGGACACCCTTGAAAATTTGAAGATACTACCATTAGCAAGTGGAAACAAGTGAAAAATCCCCGGTTACCCTCTCCGCCAATTTGTTGGGAAAAATTCCCTGTCTAATTGCACAAGCCCACAATCCAGGTGCTGCACAGCACACTGATGTTGGACGAATTGTCATTTTACCTTCTACATTCACTGGCAGCCAACGAAACATGCAACAGAATTACCAAGATGTCATGACCATTGTCCGAAAACATGGCAAGCCAGACATATTCCTCTCATTCACGGCGAATCTCAACTGGCAAGACATCTTCGACAACTTGCTACCGAACCAGAAGCCACAAGACCGACGAGACATTGTCACACACGTCTTTCAAACACATGATGCACGGCCGTGGGGAATTCTAAATCCCTCATGCGTTTGCATGCAAGATGGGAAATGCAAAAAGAAGTTCTCGAAAGACCTCACACAATAAACAGAATTCAATGTCAATGGATGCCCATTGTACAGAAGACGAGGTATGTCTATGAGGCCCCCATAGGGGACAAATGTATCTAATATTTTTATTTCATATACTTTTTAATAACACTCATCTTTTCCAAAATTTTATATCATGAATTCATAAAAACGCCATAAAAATTCATGTATGCAAATTGTATACCGTAAAAATTCATGCATAGTTTTTTGCGCATGGGCTTTGAGTATCGTGTGACACATGGTGTAAAGTTGGTGGCGAGCAAGGTGGCAGAAGGACAGGAGTTGATTCTGCCAGTCGTAGATGGTGTTCTTGTGTTTCTCCGTATAATCCCAGCTCAAATTGAAGAGGCTCAAAGAAACTTATGCTCCACAAATGGCATATTAGAGGAATGGCACACAAAGTTACAGAGAATTATTAATTTGGTATTTGGTATTTGCTCCCTGGTTTACGAGATGAAGTGCCAAGACTGCCAAAACGAAGAAGGAATGTATATCGGGGAAACAGCGAGAAGCATAGGCGAAAGAATAAACGAGCACATCTCCGGATATGAGAATAAAAGTAAAAGCTCTGTCTTCCATAGACATATAGTCGACAAACACCAAGGTATCCCACAGGAAATCGAGATCAAAGTTCTAGCTAATTGTCGAAATGATGCTATGCTCAGGCAGGTTACAGAGGCCTTATACATTAAGGAATTAAAGCCAGTAATAAACATGAAAGAAGAATGGGGAAACACGAACAATA
Source organism: Sanderia malayensis (assembly GCA_013076295.1). NCBI lineage: Eukaryota > Metazoa > Cnidaria > Scyphozoa > Semaeostomeae > Pelagiidae > Sanderia > Sanderia malayensis. The sequence goes on along the minus strand of RQOL01000711.1, from coordinate 54,083 downwards.
TGAGAGAAAGACGCAACAAGTATAATGATTCGAGGAACTTAAAAACAAAAGAAAAGATCGATCATCGAACACGATCAACAGTTGAGACGCAACATTCGAAAACAAACAGTTCATCTCACTGATGTAGCTACTGAAGGGCAGCGAAAAATTTTTGAGGAAAAATGAGAAATAAAATGTAAGTACATGTTATGTGTGTTTAATTATGGTGCAAAAATGAATTTACCAAAATATAATTATTAATTTACTGTCTTTCATAAAGTCAGATGTTGAGCAGGACATGGATGAAGATTTAGGTTCCAATTTTGCAAATGATACAGGTGCTATAATCGAAGCACCAATTTCAGCATACAGGAATATTGATGACTCCTTAACACAAGGGCATCCTTTGTATGATTTTGAGGGTGGCAACAATCACGTTACAGAAAATTGTGGAAATGGTCGGCCAAGAAAAGTAATCTCACAAGAAAACAATGAACATTATTTTGAATTTTTCAAAAGCTGGAGATGGTGGCACATCTCTTAAGGGCCTGTTTACATGGACAGGTTATCCCCCTTAACTGGGATATCTCGCTTTGCCGGGATATCCCGGCTCCCTATTAAAACACATTAAAATTCCATGTTGCATTTACATGAGAGATTCATCTCATCCCGTCTCCTCGGGACATTTTCATCCTGTCTCCGCTAGCCGAGATATCCCGCCTAGCCGAGATGGCTTTGTCCATGTAAACTGGAACAGCCGGGATATCCCGGCAAGGCGAGATGAAAATGACATCATTGCGCATGCGGCCTCCGTGTGTGTGTGACATGCTGTATTATTTTCAAGATCGCGAAAGAAGTCATCCCTCGTCTTTCTCCTTCTTTATCTTGAAATCAGCAATAGAAGCATGAAATTATGAAAATAATTATGATTAATTATGAAATTAAAAAACATTGCTGCTATTGAAAGTTTTATTACTTTTGCAAATTGACATATTATATGGAAAGAAAAACGCGATGATAGAAAAAATTTGATTTTCAAGTAAAGATCTTAATTTTTTCGGAGCTGAGTCCAGCAACAGTTTCCAATTTTGGGGTACAGATTTCCAATTTCTCTAACCTGCGAGGTGGTACTTACTTCCTTTCCCTTTCACCAACTGGCATTGGCAACAAACGGAGCTGTTCAGTAAAGAGGTTTTCCAATAGCTGATAAACTTCATCTTCAGGCATTCCACGCGGAATATGAACATAATTGAATATACAACCTGGAAAACATTCTTCCATTTATAGCTTGCCATAATTTGTTGGTGCAATATTTTTAGTTTTTCCCCCCAAAAAAACAAGTAGGACTACCCAATAAAGTAGGCCTTGTTGCATTGTATTATATGATCTTGTTACTTCATTCAGAAAATTCTGATTTGGGTGTCAACAAACAAATGGGGCAAAATGGGTCACTCATTTACTTCTCAAAGGTAAAGTTATTAAAGTCTCGATTTTCTTTAACTCAAATGCAATAACAAAAACAAAGTCCATGAATTTATCAATGACCTGTTTTGCCACACTCATGATGGCCCACCTTACTCTATCAAGAAGTTAAAAAACAAAAAAAGAGAAAAAAGGAAAATTCAAAACAAATGTTACATTCAAAACTAGGTAACCTTTATCTATTAATGAGGCCTTGGCTTTTGCCCGGAGGATGTTTCTACAGCTCGCCTTGTCAAGTAGCACGACCTCCTTGAGGACAAAGGGTGCTTCTCATCTGCCTAGGCCTCTTCCTTGCCTGGTTGGGTTTGGGAAAGCACGCGAACTATGTTTCAATGTGGCAAATGGCGGTCTTGCCAGTGTCGTCAGCATGTTGTTTCTTTGGCCACAGTTGGAAAGCCTGCTTAATTCCTGTTGTGCTGTTGCAGCAAGAGCAGTAGACCTAGTAGAAGTAGGCTATATCATAGTAGGCCTAGCAGCAGCAGATGTATTACTTGACCCAGCAAAATTGGAAGTTGCCATTGGTGTGCTTTCAGCACCAACATTACTCGACCTTTCAATCATCCTGGCCATAGTTGCTTGAAACTGAGGGCTCGTTACAAGCGAGTCCATTATTGCTTGCAAAGAGTGTGAATTTTCTGCCATCTTATCTTGCTCACCACCGATTTTGAACCATGTGCCACACGATACTCAAAGCGCAAGCCCTAAAACTATACATGAATTTTTATGGTATACAATTTGCATACATGAGTTTTTACGGTATAAAATTTGCGTACATGAATTTTTATGGTGTTTTTATGGATTCATGGTATAAAATTTTGGAAAAGATGCGTGTTATCAAAAAGTATATCAACTAAATATATTAGATACATTTGTCTCCTATGGCGCCTCATATATGTCAACATTAATTGCATTTCGTACTTATGATTTACACTTCTCGACAATGTACATGTACATAAACGTAACCATGGCACTTTCTTGCAGGCCAAACAACTGCTCAACTCAGGCAACACAGACTGAACGATTCTTGGGTTGTGCCACACAACCTCAAACTGCTTCTCAAGTTCGACTGCCACATGAACGTAGAAGTGTGCACCGCAGTCAAAAGGGATAAGTACATTTTCAAATACATCCTCCATCAAGGCAATGACATGGCACATGTCGAAATCAGAGAAGGTCAGCCTGCAGTGGACGCACAACAAGACATCATCCACGACGAAATACGTCAGTACCTCAATTCCAGATATGTCGGTCCACATCAGGCAGTGTACAAACTTGTGCAATATGAGATGCACGACAAAAGTCACACAATCTTCCCACTTGCAATTCAATTGCCACATCAACAACCCTTATCCTTCACGGACCAACAGCAAGCTGCACAGAGAAACAATGACAGCATGCTTATGGCCTACTTCAGCCTCAACCAGAGAGAAGATAATGCTCATCGGTACTTCTATCAAGACATACCAGAGCACTACACTTACAACAAATCTGCTAAGCAATGGCAGCAACGGAAGCGTCAATCAGCCAAAGGTGTCATAGGCAGAATATACAATGTTCTTCCTTCAGATCCTGTACGATATGCCCTGAGGCTCATATTGTTACACAGAAAAGGGGCAACCTCCTTCAAAGACATTATAATAGTTGACGGGATCACTCACGACACATTCAAGAATGCAGCACGAGCTATGTCCCTCTTAGAGGACGATGCACAGATGTTGCTCACGAGATGCAGTGGTCTTCCACCTGCCTGCTCAGATGAGACAATTGTTTGCAACACTCATCCTCTTTCAAACTCCGAGTGACATTGATGCTCTCTTCACAGAATTCCAAGAAGACATGCCAGAAGATTACATCAGACACAATCAGCTGCAGCATCCAAATGCAACATTCCAGCAGCAACACATTCACATGTGCCTGGCGGACATCCAGAAAAACCTGCACATTCACGGAATATCCCTCAAGGACTTCCCCGAGATGCCGCAGCTACTTGCCGACTATGCTCAGCCACAACAGCCAGCTGACGAAATTAACATTGAACAGGAACGAGAGCAAGGACAGCGAATGTTCGAGCAACTCAATCCAGAACAACCGCAGATACACAATCCTATTGTGCAAGCCATCGAGACGCAGTCACCAGACAACTGTTTCTATCTCGACGGGCCAGCAGGAACTGGGAAAACCTTCCTGTACAACACATTGGTACACAATCAGCTTCCAGACACAAAGTCAAGTGTGTAGTATACTGCGGAATAGCAGCAACACTGCTCATTAATGGCAGAATGGCACACTTGACATTTCAAATACCGATTCCTCTGCTCAACAGTTCTACTTGCAACATCAAAGCACAAGGTCTCAGAGCACAACAACTGCGAGACACAACGCTATTCATTTGGGATGAAGCTTTCATAATTCCAGCAAGAGCACTCAAAGCAGTTGAACGTCTGCTCAGAGACATCACCAAAGCGGAACAACCTTTCGGCGGCAAATACTTCATGCTTGGCAGTGACTTCAGAAAAGTAATGCCAGTCGTCAAGAATGCAGACAGAGAACGGGTGGTGCAAGAATGCCTATAGTCACGAAAAGTCGAGGGTCTGTGGTCTCATTTCCAACAATTCAGACTCATTACAAACATGAGAGCTGTTCAAGACGAGACTTACCAAGCATTCTCAGACTTTCTTCTCTGACTGGCTTCTCCGAATAGGCAATGGAGTAGAACCTTACGATAATCAAGATCAGATCAGCCTCCCACAGCAAATCTGCATCAAATCACTTGAAGACCTCATGAACTCGATTTATCCTCAAGCTGAATCAGCAGATGCACATCTCTTACTGGATCCCAACACCACATCCGAGCGTTGTTCCTTGACACCAAAGAACGAGTTTTCACATCACATCAACGAACTCATTCTGCAAAGACTTCCAACAGCTCGGCAGCAATATCAATATTGACAGAGTCGAAACAGATGATCCAGAAGAAGCTGCAGCATATCCCATGGAGTTTCTCAATGCACAAACCCCAGGCCTCTACATTCACTACAATTGATGGTATTCACACTATATTAGAACACTAAGGCTCATGACTTGGTTCGCTCATTCGCCCCAGCCCGTCAAGTAAAAAAAGCTTAGTCTGGTTGGCGCGCTTCGTGCGCTGCATTTGCTACCGCTCATGCCCATACATACATACATACCTACACATATACCTACATACATGCCTACATACATCAATACATACATAAATACATACATACATACATACATACATACATACATACATACATACATACATACATACATAATATGCCAACATATTACACCTACACTTAGTGAACATAAGTTACGCACCACCCGATGAAAAATGGCGTCTAAAAGTGGCCCGAGGCCTATGCAAGAAAATTTACATAACAATATATAAATAACAAATGGATTTCAATAGCGAATTTCTTTGGCAGAAATATACTCAGAATTTCATAAATTTTCAAATGAAAACATAATTTAAAGTATATCATATTGTTTTATAATAATATTAAAAGAAAACTGCGAAGAGGTTCCTTGAAAAATTTCCACAAAAATTTATTGAAGTGGAGTAATTAAATCGCCAATAATTATAATTTCTTTCACTCAAAGCCACGCAAATTCTCTCTCATTTAAAAGAGAATGTTTTCAAATTTTGAAAAACACAAAAATTTTTCATGTAACTGTCTTGACCTGTTATAATTTTCAGTCTCAGTCTTTGTTTATCATTTGGGAAGCACATGTTTTTTTCTCAAATTTCAGAGTGGGTTTTAAAAAATAAAATTTTTGTTCACTTCAGAAAGTATTAGGCCCTTGAAAAGTATATTAAATTATAGTATTTGAAACAAATTATAGGAATATCTATGTTGGAATTTTTGTTATGGCGCTTCAGCTTCTTTTTTTTACTCTTAAATAAAAAATTACGGAAAAATAGGTTTTGTCAAATCACATTCCTAAAATGATAAACAAAGACTGAAACTGAAAATTATAACAGGTCAAGACAGTTACATGAAAAATTTTTGTGTTTTTCAAAATTTGAAAACATTCTCTTTTAAATGAGAGAGAATTTGCGTGGCTTTGAGTGAAAGAAATTATAATTATTGGCGATTTAATTACTCCACTTCAATAAATTTTTGTGGAAATTTTTCAAGGAACCTCTTCGCAGTTTTCTTTTAATATTATTATAAAACAATATGATATACTTTAAATTACGTTTTCATTTGAAAATTTATGAAATTCTGAGTATATTTCTGCTAAAGAAATTCGCTATTGAAATCCATTTGTTATTTATATATTGTTATGTAAATTTTCTCGCATAGGCCTCGGGCCACTTTTTGACGCCATTTTTCATCGGGTGGTGCGTAACTTATGCTCACTAAGTGTACTATGCCTACTATAAAATCGTACTATACCTACATACTATACCAGCATACTATGCCCACTATACCTACTATAAAATCATACTATGCCAACATACTATACCTCCATACTATACCAACATACTATACCTACCATAAAAACACACTATACCAACTATACCTACTATAAAATCATGCTATACCTACATATTATACCAACATACGATACCTACTATAAAAACATACTATACCTACATACTATACCTACATACTATAGCAACATACTATACCTACTATACCTACATACTATACCTACTATAAAGAAATACTAAACTTACATACCTACATACATACCTACATACATACCTACATACATACCTACACACATACCTACATACATACATACATATACATACATAACATAAATACATAAATACATACATACTCTACAATACATACTATGACGTAACATTTCTAAAACACGTAAAGGTGGGAAGTTGAATCTCCCCACTGGAAAGCGACCGCCCCGCGCCCACGCTTTGGCCCTGAAAGCCCTTTATGAATATTGATAATTTCAGTGTAAAATTGGCATAAAAGAGGTTGCCACAGGAAAATCAATCCATCCTCAAAAATTCCAACTCCATCCCCATTGAAAATTTTATCAACACGTAGCTCAGGATACAGCGAATACGTTGCAAACAGTTTCATTTCCTAAATAAGTAATACTGAATTCTTAGAGACATTTTAGTGGAAGTTGTTTTAATGAAATTTCCGACCCGTGCAAAAATCAAAACCTTTGAACACACTTTAGTAAGTAAAAGTAGTATTTAGCGTGGCAAATAGCGATCCAGTTGAACTCAAAAAACACCAACATGAGGCTAATATGTTGGTGAACAATTATCGAAAGTGTTTGGGCAAAAAATAATCAATTGTGGCAGGCTAAAATTGAATTTTTGCAAATGCAAAAACCACGCGTGTTGCTTGCAAAATTGCTTCTTCCCGAATGAAAAGCAACTTTGTTGGAAATCGTAAAAACAACAAAAAAAAACAAAAAATAACAGAAAAAACAACACACTATTTTAGTTGTGTTATCAGACAACACTTGTCAAAAATAATTAAATGGGGAAAATCGTGCAAATAGGGCCAGAAATATTCAAAACTTTGACCATGGCCTAAGCGTTTCAGCATGCTGAAGCAACAATGGCGGTCGCCTACTACAAAACCTGCAACTATTTCATTCAAAAAACAAAACAAAGCAATCACCTGTGTTCTCTATTGTTTCCTGCAACTCTCCAGGGGTCTTTCAAACAATTAAGAGCTCTTTACAAAGAAAATTCAGCTGGTAAAACACTTTGAAAGCCTTCCAATGTCACAAAGACACAATGTCACAACGTCACAATGCTCTGACAATTAACGGGGGAGAACACTTCAAACTGGTGTGTATAAAAAAGAACACTGAAAAGCTAAATGTAAGACTTAACCATAAATAAACAAACACAGTCAAAAACCCAAGGAGGCTTTTAAAAGATTTGACAAGGCTGCTCATGTTGTTCATTCAGAGTTACAGTCAAACAAATTGCCTTTTTGAAAATGAAACCAAATACTGATTGTTAATTTTGGGCTCTTCACTACACACCATCTTGTTTTTCAGGTGTAAAATTTCAAAATTCCAGCCTCTTTTTTGTTTCAAGCAAAACATATTGTCAAATGAGCATTTCCTATCCAAATCACTCACAACAAGTAGCTCCTGGGGTTCAAAACTACCTAATAATGCTATGTATCCATAAAAGGTAACAGAGGTTGTTATCATAATTTAAAGTTTGAATGACTTCTTAAAAATAAATAAAATTGTTCAATAAAACAATGGTGGCTATATTCTGTGTGCCCTGCAATACGGTGTACCTGGCATTACCGTGTACCGTCACATCCTGTGCACAAAACTTTGAACTAATCAATGCAGGTATTTTGAAAACCGCGAGTCACCTATAAGGACCTTTGATTTTGTGATAGCACAATTAGTGGAATAATTAATGGAATAACTCAAAAGTTCTTTTAAAATAGGCTTCCAAAAACAGATAACTTTTGTGTACTCTAGAAACGGAGCCTTTCCATGCAAGTCTCAACCTTTTGTGACCCCATTGAAAAAAGCCTTTTTGATTACACGGTTCGCTGTTTCGTCCCATTGTTTTTGGGCGTTTGACCTGTTGTTTCGGTTGTTGTTTCAAATCTATTGTTTTAGGCAGAGTTCCACCACCGTCACGTGACATCACAGAATAGTAATATTAGAATTCATTTAAATTTGCTTTGCCTTACTCAATCTAGGCTCACTCAATCTCATTTTTCTTTAGGTTGGAGCCACAATCATTTTGCTCAGAAACCATCAATCCTGCAAAAGGCGTGGAACACGACTAATAGTAAGAGATCTCAAATGACACATCTTACACAGAGATCATCACAACTCAAAGTAAGGGCCAGCAAGGGCCGCATTACTCTGACCTGCCAAGATTCATCACTGCCGATCTCCATTGCAAGAAAACAATTTCTAGTCAGACGTGCTTACTGCCTCACCATTAACAAGGCACAGGGACAGTCAGTGAAACATGTTGGCATTTACTTACCGGGCCCTGTTTTCTCCCATGGACAACTGTACGTTGCAATTTCTAGAGCCAAATCGTTCTCTGGACTTAAGGTGTCCATACCCGGCAACAACAAAATGAAAAACATTGTCTACAAGGAAGTCCTCTGAGTTCTCCAACAACATCACCTCCAACCAGAGAGGGTAAATCAATACACCAGCACACCCCTCCACCTCATTTAGAGAGCACGGTTATTCAACGACCATGACTCAGTGTGGCACAAGACCTATGATTGATACCAAACAGCATGGGGATATAACCTATGATTGATACCAAACAGCATAGGCAATCTCCATGATTGATACCAAACAGCGTGGGGATAAGACCTGTGATTGACACCAAACAGCATAGGCAAAGTACACTCGCTGCAATCAGTCTAGCTCTCACCAACATTCCCGACCATACGATGCCATTCTAACTCCCCAAGCTAACCCAGAATCTACCTTTATACTTTCACCCCTTATTGCTTTGTCTAACCCATAGATAACATTATTTTGTATAACATAATGAACAATGTTCTACGAGTTTTGCTTTGCCATGTCCTTTTATGTTGCCTATGGGAACATAGGTTTCCTTTCTCTCTGTGCAAGCTGCCTATACCCTCTCCATTCATAAAAAACCAAGTTACAGTACTTCCTCGGTTATCCGAACCTCGATTATCCGAACCTCGATTATCCGAACGCCAAAAGTTTTTACTACATCAGTTTTTTGCAAGCCAATTCTCGATCACCACATAAAATATCCGTTGTCCTTTTAAATATTCGCCCTTTATCAAAGTCAAATCCAATGGAAACATAAAATTAACACATCAGTTTTCATATTTGTGTTTACAATTACCGAAACCACTGAAAGAAAATCGAACAGGAATTTCAAAATCCACGAGTTTTGACCAATTGTGATCGTCCCATCCTCCGTTTGAGCACCCCGTGACAATTCTGGGTGATAACAATAAACTTCACAGCAAGATTAGTTGGTAAAATATTGCCTCGATTATCCGAATTTTTGGCGTATCCGAACGGCCCAGCAAAAAATTGAGTTCAACTTGTTCGGATAATGGAGGAAGTACTGTACTGTGTACAATCTACACAAAATATTTCCTACCAATATATACAAGTTTTGTGTTATTTACTACCACCATGGCAGCGTTCTCAAAAAAGGAAAACTCAAACAATGGATGCTCCTTGACGTGGTGTTTGAGCTTTTCGGCAACACCCCTAATTTTTCTCTACAGCCTGAATCTATAATCACACACAGAGCAGCCCAAATCAACTTAATTTTCGTGTATCCATGCACAGAACACTAAGTGGCAGGGAAAGTAATACATTGTCAGGATCAGTAATACAAGTCATTGTCAGGAACACTAAGTGGCAGGGAAAGTAATACAAATTATTATTCAAACTTACCACACTTTTTCCACAGACCTTTCCTTTTGGGTTCAATGACAAGAGCAATTTTTTTCTCAATTACCGTTCACCATGGCGATAGGATAAAAGATAATGTATCTTTTAAAGATATTTTTAATTAAAAGTATCAATGTTATTTGACTTTAAAATTTGAAGTGCTCCCTGTGGTGCCATATCCGCCATTTCATTGGAGGGCTGCTTGCTGAAAATTTGTGATTCACCCGCCACACATAGGGAGTATCGGCCCTTTGCACTCCAGATTATGTCCTATCCCATCTCTGCGGCTTTCACACAAGCAGACTTAGACACAAGTTGCAATTTGCAAAACTTAAAACTGAATTTAGTTGGATTGTTAACCGCGCGTCCTCTTTACTTCCCTGTGTGTGCACACTCAGCCAGCCCACGAGAACATTTCCCTCAAAGTTACTATTTCAAGACAAAGATAAACACCATCATACATTTCTCTTTTTATTTTGACTGCAATTAGAAATATATTTCGCCATTTTCGGCTCTCTTCCATCTTTTCTTCCTTTTCCGTGTTTTCTTCCTTTCTTCCTCCTTTCACCACCACATGCACCTCCGTTTCTTCTCTAATAACGAAGCATCCATATTTATAATCTTGATAATTCATCACAGCAAAACAGCATAAATAATTATACGCAGTAGTATTCAGCCACATAACCCACTTCCCGCATCCCACTCATTCGATAAACAGTAACATCAATTCATTATATATAATTCTAAACGAAAGCTCATATCCAAAAATCTTCACATTTATCCACCTAACTTTTACTTTATATACGTCCAATGAGTACCTACCTTCCTCTCTTCTTTGTAAATCACTGACACGTTTACCTTCACCAATTTTTACAATACACCGCTCCAATTGAAATCTTCACGCAATTAAATATTTGATTGGCTTCAACGTTACATACAGCCAACCCAATTCAATACACCCCACGTTCCCCAATTCTTAACATGTTATTTTAAACATCTTCTTTACAAACAATAAAACCGTGCTGCATTTCTAACACTATCACATCCTATTTCTTCTTTCCTTTCTTTTGAAGAGACAATGAACTTGCTCCTGGGGATTCAACTATGGCGTTTCAATACATCCTTTCCATACATTTGTGGTAATTATTATTCAACCTCATCACTGATAGCAGAGGAGTGCAAGAGATATAACAAGATATCAAGCACAACACAAAATCATATAAATTAGATTAGTCAAGTTCAAGTAGGAACAAGTGTTACTACAACAACAACAACAATATGAATACAGGAGAACAATGTACGATCCTGATTCTAAATCTAACAATCACATACGTTTTCTACACAATTTCCTTTTCGCTTTCCTTGGAACTTGAGCTTTTTGTCATCTCAACCAGCTTTCCTGCCGCATCCGATTCAATCATCTACAAAAGCCAGTAACATTCATTCATTGTCCTCTTCCTTTTAACTTTCAAGTGGAGATCCAGGTTACACCCAACACATGCTAACCCAACTGTGCGGTCCAAAATCCTTACAAAATGCAACATCCTCTTAATAAAACAATTGAACCCTATTTCATCTCGCACTTTATTTCAACCCTTTTTTTTCTTCCATTTTCTTAAGTGCTTAGGAAGTTGCACCTATGCTGTTCCATGTGCTCAATTTCAAGCTGTTAATCTGCACTCCATCAATCTTTATGCCATCACTCTCTTCAAGCAACACCAGAGACAAGGCATACGCAAGACCAACGTGAACTTTTACTGCTATATTCATCCGTGAGTACCATACTTTCTTCATACATTTATTATTACAAGTAGTTACGCATTGTAACTCACTGATAATTCTTCTGTATGCGAAACGATTGTTAGCAAAAAACTTTGAGGAAAGGCTACAAATATCATGGCAGGAAGACAACTTCAACATCAGCATGTTGCCACCTGACAAAACGCAGCCATAACAAGAACAACAGCACTCTACTGAACTTGAACAACAAAACCAAGAGTCCCAACCACAGATAAACGATGACGAACATAAAGATGAAAACAGCACAGAATAACAGATACATAACAACAACTAACTAGCAACAACTATAACTAACAGGCAGCAAAACTTCTAACAGCACAGCAACATACTTGTTCCTTATACCGGCAATATTTTGGTGTCGAAGTCACAATCATTTAATAAAACTTTCTTCTGTTATTGTTACTATATATATTTACTATATTCTTAACATAATTTTCAAAATTATTCGAAGTATTTACTATCTCTTATTGTTATTTCTAATTGTTATTTAATACTTTTCAATTTTGAAATTTTACTTCCTCAATTATACACTTACAGCGAAAGTCAGTTTTATCTATCGAACGTCTGCTCTAAATACGCCAACAGCTCGCCATTTCTCTCAGATCAAAGGCAAAAACAACATAAACCCATCCCACGTTTGTTGAAGATCCCTGTTCCACTCAGATAGAAGGCCAACACACTAGGCACGCGAAGGGCGCCACCTCCCTAGTTATTTTGTCGCTTTCTGCAACTCTCATGTATTCATGCAATTACAACCCATTTATGTTGATCAACGAACGATCATTGATGGGTTCTTTGGTGTCCACCTAGATGCGAAGTAGCAAGGAAATGATGTCAAACCATTCTTAGGATTTACTGAGGTGGGATCCAAGTGCTTGTTGTTTGGGATGAAAATGAAAGAACATTCATCTATTTGTTTGAAATTTTGAAAGGTTGTTTTGGAGATTGCTGAGCTCTACAGCAATGAGTGGTTGTGGGAACTGCTTTTTGGGTTCTTATTGTAGAACATTTTACTGTACAACTTAGCATTAGCTTTTCTGTTTTTTCTCCAATTAGAATGCAGTAGGTAATTATGAAACCCTTTTAAAACCCCAAGTAGTTTTTGCCACAATCGAACAGTTTTGTCTTTTGTTTTTTTCATTTTGTGGATTCTATTCTTTGTATTTCACAATAATTTATAGATATGCCAAGTAGAATAGAAAGTCTATGTAATGCTATGATCTTTTTTGTTGTTGCTGTCATTGTAGTCAGTTTGCGTTGGTTACAAGCAAGGAAACCCACTGTTTGACGACAGCTAATGTGTAATATCGTCCTTGATGAAATGATGTCCCTCAGATACTCACTCGTTTATCTTTGCTTTTCTTCATAAATGTGATCCGTTTTGTCGTCTGAGTTCTTTGGGCCAAGTCTTCTTTCAGAAGAACTTCAGGTGTTCCTCTCAGCAGGATGTTCCACTGATGACTTGAAGCTGAAACTCTTCCCCCTTGTAAAATAACAGTCGTTTGTTTGTCATGCACTCTACATCAAGCAGGACTTCTTCCAGCTCAGGAAAAGTAAGGATTTTCTTGCCAATTGCTTTAGAGAGGCTTCCTTTTATAATTCCCACCAATCGCTCAAAAAATCCTCCCAATCAGGCTACACAAGACAAGTTGAACTTCAACTTGATGTTTCGGACTGTCACAAAATTCATCAGGTCTTCATTCTTCAGCAAGGTTTTCAACCAGTATTTTTTCACTATGAGCATTCCGTCATTGTCTCTCAGCATTATTTTCGGAGTTCCTCTTTTAGCAAGGAACTCTTATATCGGCCTCTTGAATTCCAATGCTGACAGATCTTTGGAAAGCTTCAGATGCATAGCTCTTGTACTTGCATGCCTCAATAAGGCTACATACGACTTCCAAAGGTGGAGTTTTTGATCTTGTAGGCAATCTGTCCGGTGACGTCTACTCCAGTGAAGGCAAAGGGCTAACTCAGCTGGGATCTGAACTCCAGCAGCATGTGTTTTCCTGGACTTAGCACCGGTTTCACCCTGTGTCTCTTGCAGCAGTTGCATTTGTGTACAATCTTCTTCACCTGTGACCGAAGTTTAGGAACCCAGAACAGCCTCCGCATGTCACTCAACATCATTAAAGCTATCCCCAATCCCCATTAAGTGTCCTCTCCGGGCCATCGCTCCATGAATGAGGCTACTAATCTGCTATTTTTGGGCAAGAATATCGGATTGTTTCCTGGAATTCTTCCACTGCACCTCCCCACTCCGATTTTCAGATTGATGTCTCACTTGAGTTCTTCTGATTCCTGTTTCTTTTTCAACCAATACGTTTCTGCTGAATTGATTTCTTCTGATGTCAACATCAATTCTTGTATTCCTCTGCCTCTCCACCTTGCCATATGAACATCATCACAAAGGCCATTATGTGCAACGTCTTCCAATATGAAAACTTGTCCAAACGTATACCCAACTTATCTGCCTCCCTTGTCTCTTCCTTCCCTGACTTCTGTTTTCTCTTTCTTTGGCAGACTTTCACGCACTGCTTCAGGCGTCTCATTGATTTCTGATTGACTAGGCCATTCATCTTCTTTGTGCAACCAATCTAGGTCATTGAACCACAGTCTTGCAAGTCTATCCGTGGCAACTCTTCTTGCACCTCTGTAACTTGGGTTTTCTTTAGTAGGGTCATAGTGCCATTTCGTCAGGTTGCTACCTCTCATTGTTGTTGCATTTCTTCTCAAGAACTGGGTCCACATACCATTTCCCCCTACCCGGTGTGATGGCGATGTAAATTTCTTCTAAAACCGCCTGTTTGCTTGCATCAGCAAAGCCATGTAGTACCATTTTCACCACTTTACCACCGACTAAACTTCTGGGTCTGGATTCAGAGGGTGTTTTGGCGAAGCATTTGATTCATTTGTACCAATCCTCTGCAAACTCGCTGAGTAGTTTTTCATCTCAAGATAGCTTCTTCAGGCACAGTTTGCTGTACACGATCTTGCCAGTGATTATCATGGAAGATACGATGCCCAAAAGATCAAACACGCCATTGATGGTGAAAAGCATTTTGCTGTTGTTCACTGCTCCCCCATTTCCGCTCTCTATGCATTTTTAAAAATTGATGCTGAACTTATCTCTCTGACTTATCTGTCCGATGGATATGGTAAGCATTATGGTGCAATATTCAACCGGTACATTTTTGTTCACATTCAACAACTATTTTCCTTCACAACTTGAATACATTCAAAATTCAACGTGGAATATCCATTCAACAATTTAATTTTCGTTCAATAATTTCATTTTCATTCATTAATTTTATTTTTATTCAATAATTTCATTTTCATTCAACAATTTCAGTTTCATTCAAAAATTTTATTTTTATTCAACAGTTTAAGTTTCATTCAACAATTTCCTGCGCATCTATTTTGCGCATCATTGCGCATAGTGCCAGTGCCATGCCATGCGGTGTGATTTCAAACTGGCAACTGTTTGAAATACAACGTTTAAGTGGTTCTTCGGGTGTGGGAGGTTTAGGATCAGTTGTACAGACTTTACTGAATAATAGAACTGTTAAAATTATACTAGACAAACGACAGAAACCTTGTAGTTTCACAGAGCTTTTTATAAACACACGCTTATTCAACTGAACTTCACAATCAACAGAATGGAAATTAGCTTGCCCACGAGGAGCTTATTATGCAAGTCACATGATCTATTTATAAGCAACTAAACCAATCATAGCAAAGCATTTTATATTCTAATTAACATAATTATGTAAATATTGTTTCAGCATAGGCTATCATATTTCCAACACTCCCACTTGATAGTTATGCTGATATCTCAAAAAGATCATAGAAGAAAATATAGAGTATCCTAACAATAAGAAAATGTAATATCCAAACTAGTAGTTCATTTAAAGAATTCTTTGAACACCAAGCATGTCTCTTAGCTTCTCAAAGGTACACTTAACAAGTCCCTTAGTCATAATATCAGCCACCATTTCCTGACTGGGGCAATATTTAATCACAATGTCTTTCGAGGCAACTCTCTCTCGTACAAAATGGTGACAAACATCAATGTGTTTTGTTCTGCTGTGGTACTTGGGATTCTTTGCCAATTCAATAGAACCTTGATTGTCCTCGTATATGATAGTTGCATTATTCATGTTTTTTCCAAGATCCTTCATGAGTCGCCGCAGCCAAATAACTTCTTGTGTTGCATGACTAAGTGCAATATATTCAGCTTCTGTTGAAGATTTAGCAACTGTACACTGTTTCTTGCTAGACCAACTGATTGATCCTCCTCCGAATTGAAATAAATATCCTGATGTTGATCTACGCGTATCTGGGTCTCCAGCCCAGTCAGCATCACTATAGCCAACCAACTCAGGATCCTCTTCTCCAACAGTGTACTGAAGTCCATAGTCAATTGTCCCTTTAAGATATCTCATGATTCTCTTAACACCGATCCAGTGCTGCTTACTTGGTTTAGACGAAAATTGTGATAATACATTAACAGCAGCAGAAATATCTGGTCTGGTTGATGTTGATGCGTATGTCAGACATCCTATAGCTTGTTGATATGTCTGGCTATCAAAAAGTTCCTCATCATCGGTTGATTGTCTAAACTTACTCCCAGGTTCCAAGGGTGTTGCAATGGGTTTAGAGTTCTCTAATCCAAATCTCTTCAGTACACCCTCCAAGTATGTTTGTTGACTCATCGTAAGTGTCTTGGTGTCTCTGTCTCTCTTAATCAACATACCAAGCAAATAATGTATCTCACTTTGGTCTGCCATTTCAAACCTGGCACGTAATTTCTTCTTTTCTGTCTCAAGCATAGCAGTGTTATTTGATACCACAACAATGTCATCTACGTACACTCTAAGTATTATGAAATTGATTTGTCCATCATGTTATTTCTCTGTTTTCACATAAATACAGCCATCAGCATTTCCTTTACGATAATTCACTGACGTTAATAAATCATCCAAGGTAGTATTCCAACACCGAGCTGATTGTCTGAGTCCATATAAGCTCTTCTTTAATTTGCAGACATAATCGGGTCTCTTCTTATCAACAAATCCATAAGGCTGCTCCATATAAATGTCACAATCTAAAGTTCCATTTAGGAATGCAGTTTTCACATCCATTTGGTGAACATCCAAGTTATAAGCATTAGCTAGAGCAAGTAGCGATCTAAGTGAGCTATTACGGGTAACTGGTGAGAAGATTTCCTCATAGTCTACACCTTTCATCTGCGAATATCCTTGTGCGACTAATCTCGCCTTGTACCGATCAACACGTCCATTTGCATCTCGCTTTACTTTAAAGACCCATTTTGAACCGACAATGTTCTTGTCTACAGGGGGAGGCACAAGTTCCCAGGTATCATTTTTCATTAGAGATGAAGATTCTGAATTCATAGCATCCTGCCAGTGCTGAGATTGTTCACTACTTAGTGCATCTTTGACCATTTTGGGCTCTTCAACTTCAGAAGTTAAAGACCCAGTGATATTGCACAATTCCTCTCGAAATCTTACAGGTGGTCTGCGCTCTCTTGTTGCATCCAGGTTTCTGACCTGTTCCATAAAGTTGTCTTCGAAGGTTCTCTGTCTTGGAGCCTGTGCTCCCATTGGTTCCTCGTTATTCTCTCCCACTGGCTCAACATTTTCTGCATATACTGGCAGCTCGGGAACATCTTCATTCTCCTCAAAATTGCTTGATAAATACTTATCCAAAATAGCATATTCCATGCTGTCAGATTCTGATTTCTTGAAGTGTTCGAAATTATTCTCAATAAAATGAACGTTCCTGCTCACAACAAAATATTTCTTCTCCACATCATATATCTTATATCCCTTTACACCAGGTGGGTATCCAACAAAATACCTCTGCGTGCTTTCGCATCAAGCTTCTTTCTTTGTCCAGTTGGGACATAAACATAGCATACGCATCCAAATACTCTTAAATGAGTGACATTAGGTTTCCTTCTGAATAGCCGTTCAAATGGTGTTTCGTTGTCCAGTGCAGCAGTGGGACTCCGGTTGTGTAAATATATGGCAGTATTACAAGCTTCTGCCCAGAAATCAATTGACAGTTTTGCATGTTGCAGCATAGATCTTGCAGATTCAATAATAGTCCTGTTCAGCCGCTCTGCAACTCCATTCTGTTGCGGTGTGTGTGGTGCAGTGTACTCTCGTCCAATTCCTTTCTCATTACAAAACTTAAAAAATTCAGAAGAAGTATATTCTCCTCCGTTGTCACTTCGAAGAATCTTAACTTCATATCTGAAATGCTTCTCATAACTCAAAACTTTCACTGCATGTCCAAATTGCTTTTCCACATAGCTTGCATATTCTTTGAATTTGGAAAGTACTTCACTTTTGTACCGTATGAAATAAACCATTGCATATCGTGAATAATCATCAGTGAATGTCAGCATGTAACGACTTCCTCCTTTTGATTCTACTTGCATCGGCCCGCAAAAATCTGTGTGCACAATTTCAAATGGCCTTGTAGCCCTTCTCTTATCTTCAACATGCTTTGTATCTTTTCCTTTATTCTCATACTTTGGGAAACATTTCTTCTGCATCTTTCCTAGTATACAAGCTTCACAATCTTTATCATTTCCTGCAGCTGTGTAATCCATCCCATGAACCATTTCATTGTTTTTTATCCTGTTTAAGTAGTCATGATTTAAGTGCCCAAATCTGCAGTGCCATGTCTCCGAATTCGGTAATTGCGCATGTGCAACCGCAGCATGCTCGACGTTGGCCTTATATAATTTCTTGTCATACAAAGTTCCAATGATAAACTCCTTTCCGTTCTTTAACACGATGCATCTTCCACTATCGAATCTCACCTCTGCTCCCATCGAAGCCATTGCAGGGACAGATAGTAGGTTTTTGGTAAGCTTAGGGACGTATAACACTCGTTGTAGATTCAGCACAAATTTTTCGGTATCACTGGTGTTCAAACGAACAGTTCCTTCGCCCAAGGCAAAGATTACCGTATTGTCCCCCAAAAAGATTTTTTTCGGTTCTTCGTACTTCTTAACATGTTCCAAAATGCTCTTGTTATTTGTCATGTGCGCTGTTGCGCCCGAATCGATGAACCAAAAATCTTGCTTATCGCTAGTGCTTGAAATGAGCGCAATTCCTTCCCTTTCGGCATCGCTGAAGGTATCGTCCGCCATATTGGCACGCTCGTTTCTTCTATTGCCGCTCGCGTTGGGACAGTCTCTTGAGAAATGACCAAGGTGATCACAATTCCAGCATTTGGTATCCTTGTGTCTTTCGTTCTAGCCATCATTACGACTTCCCAGACCATTGTTCGAGCGATAACCTCCTCGGCCGCCACGTGCCCCGGTTTGAAATCCTCGTCTTGCTTCACCATGATGCTTCGAACCGCCGCGACCTTTTTCATAAATAAAGCATTATCGGGCTCTTACATTTTTTCCTCCTTTTCTTTTTGCTTCATATCTTCCTCGATCAACAATCCTTTTACGTTTTCCCAGTCCAAGCCATCAGCCGCTCGCGCATTCAAAATAGTCAAGAAATTGTCATACGACTCCGGCAGCGATCCAAGTACAACCGTCGCGAACTTTCTCGATGAGATTTCTTCACCCAATTCTCTAAGCTGCTCTGCCAAAGATGTCATAGTTGTTAGATGCTTCATTAAGTTCTCGCCTTCCTCCATACTTGCGGTGTAAAATTTGCGTGAGAGTCTTACAATTTGCGTCACAGAAACAAACTCAAACTGCCCTTGCAGCATCTGCCACGCAACTAGTGGGTCGGTAATGGAGGAGATGTGAATCTGCAGATCTTTCTCGACGTTTAGAGTGATTAATGAGTAGGCTTTGTCCGATCTTAGGCGAAACGCATTCCTTACATTTGCTGAAGCGTCTTCTGCTGGTGCTCTCTCTTGATCAGGCTGGGTAAAACCCCATAAACGACGTTCCATAAGCAACAGTTTCACGTTATATTTCCACGATTGATAATTGCTTCCGTTCAGCTTCTCGACCTTTGTAATCTCCGCCATTTCTTCGGGTTATCTTCTCGTAAACTTCGTGTAAATTTCAAAAATTACTTTATCTATACTTATTCAGAGCTTCCTGGGCCCATAACCTGTTAAAATTATACTAGACAAACGACAGAAACCTTGTAGTTTCACAGAGCTTTTTATAAACACACGCTTATTCAACTGAACTTCACAATCAACAGAACGGAAATTAGCTTGCCCACGAGGAGCTTATTATGCAAGTCACATGATCTATTTATAAGCAATTAAACCAATCATAACAAAGCATTTTATGTTCTAATTAACATAATTATGTAAATATTGTTTCAGCATAGGCTATCATATTTCCAACAAGAACAGGCTCTCTTTAGACACTGCCGCCATACACCTATTTCTATTGGAATGCTGCAAGCCTATAATAGTAAATCTGGCTGGCTAGGTCTGCTCTGGCTAGGCCACGATAGCAAGTCTTCCATACCAGCTAGCAAAGATGGAGGAGAATGATGCAAATAGGTGGAATGCCTTTTGGGAAACAGTATCAAACGTCCTAGACCAGTATGAACGCTCATTAAACGTAACAGATTTGAACACCTTCAAGATTGTTCGTATACGGATGGAATACATAATGTTAGCGCTGCAACAGCTTCTTCCGATATGGCAAAGAAATATTCCATTGAGGGGTATTCTTGAAGAAACCCTCAATAATTCTAGAATTATGTGTCTTCACTGGAATAGTAAAATCAGCAACTCAAGGAGTCGCCACGCATTGCCTTATACTGCACTGTTCCCCCGGTAGGAAGAAGTGATTGTGTGGGCCGCCCAAGGTGTGCAATTTCAGAAGACCAGCTGCTGTGCTTGCGTTCAGCAGGTTTCAATTGGACAGATATATCAAAAATGCTTATGGTATCAAGATGGACCCTGCGACGCCGAGTTTTGGAATGTGGAATACAGGATGTCACAGGATACTCCTCAATCTCCGATGAAGAGCTGGACCTTGCTGTTATTTCATTCATGAATGGACATAGTACTTTAGTAGGTTTTTCCTTAGTTGCTGGTCATTTAAAATCTTTGGGTCTCAGGGTGCAGAGAAATAGAATAAGGCAATCAATTGCACGTGTCGATCCAGAAAATGCAAGAGTGCGTTGGGCAGTAGTGATCTCAAGAAGAGCATATTCTGTTGCAGGTCCCAACAGCTTGTGGCATATTGATGGTCACCATAGTCTCATTCGCTGGGGATTTGTCATTCATGGATGGATAGATGGCTTTTCTCGTCTGATTGTTTATTTGAAGTGTGCAACAAATAACAAGAGTGAAACAGTTGCAGAGGCATTTCTAAAGGCAACTGATGAATTCGAGTGGCCTTCTAGACTACGCAGCGATCATTCTGGCGAAAATGTCATAGTCTGGAGATTAATGGAGGAAAGGAGAGGAGCAAATCGCGGTAGTTATCTGGCAGGATCCTCAACCCACGATCAGAGAATTGAACGATTGTGGAGAGACATGTTCAAGGCAGTTGTGCACGTTTACTATTACACATTCCAGGCTATGGAAGAATCTGGTGCACTTAAAGGCCTACTGCAATCAAAAAAAGTGATATGATTTTTTTGCATTTCATGGTAAACCTATTCGAACTGATCATAGAACCGTTTCCAGAATGACAATTGATCCAGTAGAATTGTTTTTACAAGCCCGCAAAGTCGTCGATTTTGCCATTTCAACTGCGACAAACGTGATGTAATAACAAGGACCCATTTCAAGTTTTCGTATTGAAGTGTATTGTAGCTTTTTGCTCCACTCCGTCTAGCTCAATAAATAACTAATTAATTAAAATCGCATCCCAAGGCATAAATATTAAATTGTTTTCACAAATTTTAAAATTTTTTTCATAACTTTAGAAAGCGATTTGGGGGGAGTAATTGGGGTCTGAATTGGGGCAGTTTAGGTCGTGACGTCAAACTGCGGGAGGGCGATTAGCCGCGGCGGAGAGCGGAAGCAAACAACGGGGATTATCAGTGTCGAGATGAAATATACTTTTGCATTTGACTTGACTGAGTCGCATATGATATATGTGTGAGAGAATGCAGACATGTTTTCAGAATCTACTGCTAAAGTGTGTTCAAAGGTTTTGCTTTTTGCACGGCTAGGAAAATTCATTAAAACCACCTCCACTAAATTGTCTCTTAGAATTCAGTATTACTTATTTAAGAGATGCGACTATTTGCAACGTGTTCGCTGTTTCCTTAGCTACAGTTTGATATATTTTTTATTGCAGATTGAGTTTAAATTTTCCAGGATGAATTAAGTTTTTGAAAGTAACTATTTTTTTTCAAACTTCACACTGAAATCATCAACTTTCAAAAGCGGCTTTCGGGGGGCAGCGTGGGCGCGGGGTGGTCGCTTGCTAGGGGGGGAGATTCGACCTCCCACCCTTACTCTCTTTAGAAATGTTACGTCGAAGTATGTATAGTAGGGTATGTATACTAGGGTATGTATTGTAGGGTATGTATTGTAGGGTATGTATTGTAGGGTATGTATGTAGGGTATGTATTGTAAGGTATGTATAGTAGGGTATGTATTGTAGGGTATGTATTGTAGGGTATGTATTGTAGGGTATGTATGTAGGGTATGTATTGTAAGGTATGTATAGTAGGGTATGTATTGTAGGGTATGTATTGTAGGGTATGTATTGTAGGGTATGTATGTAGGGTATGTATTGTAAGGTATGTATGGTAGGGTTTGTATTGTAGGGTATAGTATTGTAGGGTATAGTATGTAGGCATAGTATGATTTTATAGTAGGTATAGTATGTTGGTATAGTATGTTGGTATAGTATGTAGGTATATTATGATTTTATAGTAGGTATAGTATGTTGGTATAGTATGTTTGTATAGTATGTAGGTATAGTATGTAGATATAGTAGGTATAGTATGTTGGTATAGTATGTAGGTATGTATGTATGTATGTATGTATGTATGGGCATGAGTGGGAGCGAATGCAGTGCACGAAGTGCGCCAACCACATTAAACTTTGTGTATTTGACGGGCTCCGGGAAGCAAGTGTTCTGTACATGCTGTGAGCAATAATTTTGCCAATGACCTCCAAAATTCCTGTCATGACGTTTGTGTCGGAAAATGCAGGAACTTTTCTGTTTGGTTCTCCTTTGAGAAGAAGAAGCCCATCATCATTATTCGCTAGTTTTCTGAACAGCTTGGTATAGAATTGTTGGAGAACTCCTCCAGTATCAATTGCTGGGCTTTCATTTAAACAAATGCTCAACTTAATAGTTGGGTGAAAGGATGGGTCCTTGTAGTAACGGAATGTATCAGACAAAAAGTCTTCTTCGTCAACTCTAAGCTTAAATACTTCATCTTTCAAATGTTTTTGCAAATTCTTCAACATTTCCTTGACAGACTTAGGTTTTAGGGAATTGGACTCTGGTGAAATATTCTGTGTACTCAAAGTACATCAACTGCACCTGAAACGGAACCTTTTCTTGTGATGGCAGACTGTAATTCTGACTCAGCAGCATTTGGAAACATCCCCATTAGCATTGAAATTTGTGAACTGCTTGATGAACTTGCTAGATCATTAATACCTGAAGAACCGGGTATTGCTTCTTGCAGTGCATCATGAAAAGTGACGCTTGGTGATGATGTTTGCAGAGCCCAATTTCTAATGTCATTGTTTTCAACTTCAGGCAGTAATTCACAGCCAAATGCATCATATCTAATTCATCATCTATCATTAAGCTTCATCTACTGATAATATCCTTTGATGGAATTTTTAGTTGCACACACAGCCTTCCTTGTCCCACTAAGCTTTTAACATGCAAAAAATCCCACTTGTTGTTCTTCTTCACTGCTGGTTTTACAAGAGAATTTCTATCTCGCTTTACAAAATAAAATCATTACAATTTATTTCTGGGAACTTTGTTTTGAAAACTTCACACAACTCATGCCGAATGTTTTCTTCAGAATCACCAGGTGTGAGATCAAATTCTCCCTTTAAAATTACAAGTGATTCACTGAAATTACACTGTGGCGGCTCGTCACTGTCTTCAAGATTGCCGCCATCTTCCATTTTGAAATCGAGTAGATACACACTCTTTGGTACACCAGTTGCCTTCTTATTAGGAATGGCCTTTTTTTCAGGGGTCTATATGGATGACCCGTCACACTTTGTATTCTACGTTGTTGACCACCTTGTCCTTGCAGCATACCTGATGATGACAATGACAGGTTAGGCCGCGGTCTTGTCCTGGCACCCATGCTAGTCCTAATGGGTGTGCTTTGCACAGCTGCTGGTGGTAGTGCCGTGGTTGATGATGAAGCAGCAGCTGACTGAATAAGAGAGCGTGTTCTATTCAGTAAAGTCCCCACGCCTACGCCCGAAGAACCACTAAAACTTTGGATTTCCTCCCTCGCAAACTTTCTCACTGTTGCCTCAATGTCATCTTCTCCGACACTGCTGTTCCTGGCGGCCATGTTTTAGTTTGAAATCACACGGCATGGCACTATGCGCAAAACAGATGCGCAGGAAATTGTTGAATGAAAATAAAATTGTTGAATAAAAGTGAAATTGTTAAATGAAAATTACATTAATGAATGAAAATGAAATTATTGAAGGAAAATGAAATTGTTGAATAAAATGAAATTGTTGAATGAAAATGAAATTGTTGAACGAAAATTAAATTGTTGAATGGATATTCCAGGTTGAATTTTGAATGTATTCAAGTCGAGAAGGAAAATAGTTGTTGAATGTGAACAAAAATGTACCACTTGAATATTGCATCATAATGCTTACCATAGATGGAATCCGAAAGATTTTTTCTCACTGGGTAGCTTTGGCGAATGTTGGGTCTTCAATTTCTGTCTCGGTCCTGGTAGAGTTAACTTCAAAGAGTGCTTGCTGTTCCACTTGTAAGTCTCGACTGTTTTGATCACTCTTCCATACATCTGCTCTATGATCCTCATCTCAACTCTTGATGGCTTCACCTTCAGTTGTGCCAACGTTCTGGTACAGATGTAAGAGCTACTAGAACTAGAATCTATCATTGCTAGGGGTCATCGCTTGCTTCGCTTCACTTCCTCCTCCCAGCCCATCTAGTAAAAAAGGTTAGCGAAGTGTCATTTGGCAAACCATTTCCTCATAAACCTTTTTCAGAACAAAGAGGACAGGCTGCCACTACCGTAGCAAACATTAGTTATGTGAAAAAGGGTACTAGCAAAGTGGTCAGTCAATCGACATCTTATTCCACAGGGTTACGTTTCCAAGCAGCAGGAAGGGGTCGCAAAGGAAGTTTGCCAGAAATCATGGATGGCGAAGCTGTGTCAGTGAAACTCGAAGTAGGTTTGTCATGTCGGCTACAAACAAAGAAACCCACTGTTTTACAATAGTGAGTGTAATGTCTAATATTGTCTATGACGAAATAATGTCCTTTTAGCAGACTACCTAACGTCTAGGATTTACCACAACTGTCCCCAAGGATTAGAATTTTGTTTACCAGGTGCAGAATACTTGGGGAATTTTTGACAGGGATGATGAGGAGTGAGTGATTGTGGAATTGAAAGAAACTAATTTTTTAATGCTTTACAAAACTAACTTGATGGACACAGCTAAAATGTTTTGAGTGTAAATCATTGCAGAAATTTTTTCGCCACATCGAAGAAGTATTCGGATATTTTGGAAAGTGTTGTTTGTGACAAGGCGGAGTTTCATGCCAGAGGAGCAGGAGACAGCGATGATGATTATGATGAAAATGATGCCGATGTCATTAGTTGGGACAAATTAAGCTAACTGGCTTCCGAGGAAGACATCAACAATGATGATGATCATGACGATGACATGATGGATGGTGGCGACAGCAAACGAAAGTTGTTTCTAATTATGGAAGACGAAGGTGAAAGTGATGATGATGATAATGATGATGATGATGAGCAGCAGCAGAGACAGCAGCAATGACAGTATAAAACAAAAAGAATACAAATTGGTAATGGTCATGATGATGATGCAGAGGCCAATTGGTGAATTCCTCAAGGCTGTGAATTCCTCACCAATATCTCGTTCTTATGTAACGCCCACATTTTCCTCTCATCAATGTCTTTAGCAACTCTGCCATCACACCAAGAAGCTCACGAACTGAACATTTTTCGCACCTTCTTTTATGGAACAAAATTAAGACCAGCAGAATACTTATCTTCATGATCGAAGCAGTGTTGCCTTCACCCGCTACAACTTCATCAGCTGATGCTTTGGGAAAAGAACGTGTAAATTGGACAACAGAGCAAACAGGTGCATTTGTGAATGCATGGAAAGAAGCATTTGTCGAGTTGGAGAGTCACAAGAATCCTCAAGCATGGAAAAGAATAATGGCAGAAATTGACAAGGCAGGGAAACAGATGTCATAAAGAGGAAACTAAATAGTTTAAAAGATAGGACCTAAGCTGCTGAGGCAAAAAATCTTAGAAGTGGAGAAGGGCGGAATAAGCCCAAGTACTATGCACTTTTTGATTAGATCCTTCGAGCAAATGGTCTTGCGTAACTTGGACAAGTGAGAAAGACAGGGAATGTAATAGCAAGAGAAGAAACCAAAGAAGAGCAAAATAACAATGAAAGGGAAGATGTCCAGCTAGAAAAGGCAGCTTCAGGCATCGAGCAACTACAACCAAAGAGATAAAAGAAAAATAAGGCAACTAAGTCTGCTGCAACAGGTCAGCTAGTGGAGAGCTTATCAACAATTCAGCAGCAACAAGAGAACATTGTAGAGCAGTTCATGGAGAAGGACGGAGCAGAAAGTAACAGCGCTTTGAAATGTAGCGCGGGTTAGTATTATTGGCATAGAATAGTGTAAAGTAAAGAAAATATTGAAGCCACAGCAAGCCACAACAATGTCAGCCACATCAGATGGCCGAAAAAAAGACCACCCGGGCCAAGACCCTTCCTTGTGTTTCAGTCTGTAGTATAATAACCATCAAATTCGTTTTCTAGCCTCTGATATATCCATGCTTTTTGTTCACAGTTTTTGTTTGAAAAACTGTGCAGCAGCTGTTTGCATTGCCACTGTTCTCGTTGCAAAATAGGCTGCCGTAAAATGCATTACTCTTTACAGAGTACGCTGGCTATTTTGCTCCAGAATATAAACAGACATTAATAGCATTTAATGTTTTCTCAAGAAATTGGGCGCTTAGCCTACCCGCCCGGATTCCTTGATTGGGGATATGCTTTTACTTTGTGTAATCCCAATTTATCGTGCAAATTTTCCTGCCACCGAACGTAATATTTTTGATTTATCCACCAACTAATTAACTAATTCAATCATCTTTGGCTTAGAGCTAGCAATTCCTCTCAACCCTCCACACAATAAACCTAGAAAATGGCAGGTTGGGAATGTAAGCATAATAATAAACGTAAAAAATAAAAAGATAAAAAAATCATAATTAAGGCACCTAGCACGATCCACTGAAAGTAATCTGTGGTAACCTTCCAAGGAACATATATGCTGTAAAAAGTACCAGGCGAAAGGCCCCACTATCTAAAGGCTTGGCTATCAATATGGTGAATAAAATTGTGCTTGTGTCTTTATTTGAGACACTTTTGTCAGTTGAGGCATTGTATAGCCTGTGCAATATGTATTATCAGTGTGACGTTTGAGACACGTATTCATAGAAGTGGTATACAGTCATTTCTTCTCTTGTGTCACATCATGCCATGAGTAAGATATGTTATCTGTGTCCACCCTTGGGGCATGTAGCTATAGAGGAATTCATTCTTGTCTTTTGTTTGAGAAACTACATGTCTCTCAGTAACTTAATTTTGTCACCTGAATCAAGAGTCAAATATCATTATAAAATGAAACTTCTCGTTTGCTTCAGTGTCCGATATAGCAACGTTACCTCCCGACTACCCTTCTGCATACTTGTTTATAGACAAGGTCACCAAATAACCTATTGCACCCCGACAGAGGTGTGTTCATGTGCACAAAGGACATTGGGTACATTGAAGCAAAACATTTTGAATTAATAAACAAATATCGCTACACATGTAGATAAAATGTTAAGTATGGATCATAGTAGAAACCAAGTAGTATCTAAAGTATGGAATAATCTGGTGTTGGCCGCCAGCAGGCAACCCATCCACTAACGTATGGAATGTGAAAGTGTTTGTGAAGCCAATAATAGTTGACTTTGTGAAAGCTTGATATAAACTGGATAAGCGTCACGTGACCATCGCCCTAAGGCTTTGATCAAATAGTCCGGGAAACCCAAAGAAACAGCCGTTGTTGCAGCCCTGGCGCAGAAACTCTGCAATGTGACCGTTTTAGGCCAGCCACACAACCGCAAGATGTGTTGTAATCTGCTGTTTAATGTTCCTTTTGTCAGGGGAGAATAGTTCTCCCAACAAAATAACGGAACATTGGCACTTCATTATTTTGTGAAAGACCAAAAGATCTAGCTGGGACCTGCTAAGCCTCAGAACAAATGGAGTGATAGGCATTTTTTGCTTAGATGGCGCAACTTCAATTCTGTTTAAGCCTCGGGTAGACATAGGGATTCACAAACTACCTTCCAGAGGTTAGCCATGACGTAATTGAAGTGAACGGACAGCTGCTAAATAAACCTTAATTGAAGATGATTTATGTATTATGCTTAAGCTGCAGATGAAACGCAACAAGGTCAATTTGGATACAGGGAAAGGAGATCCACACCCCTCAAAAAAACCACAATGAGCAAGATATTGCATTGCAGCCAGATAAATTCTTTGATGACAATGTTGAAAGACAATGGATTGTCAGGCCAGGGGGCAGCATACCATTGATTGTTATAATTATCTGCAAACCCTTTACCCTCGGTCACATTGGAAGTGACCTTGACAATTACGATAATGGAGTAAGTTGCGCCAATTCTACTGCGACAACAGGGTGACCCATCAAGTGATATCATTCTGCTCCCACGCTGACAGCCGCACATGTTGATCTAATTTCAGGACCTTGTGCGGGTTGATAACCCGTCTCAAGAAGGGTCGATCCAAAACAATGGCCTTGCAGCAATGCTGCAGAGCACCAATTGACAAGAGAAGCTCGTGCTTTCTGCCTGTAAACTTCGTTGAACAAAGCGAAAATTGTTTTTATATATTTTGTATTTTTTGTCCGGCAAATGTAGTTCGAGAGATTCGGTATTGAGAATGAAACCCAGAAAAGTTATCTCAGACGTAACTGGAATACCTAATTTTCGCAAATCGTAGTAAAGGGTGAAGCATGTTGGCGCAGCCAGGTGAGTCTACCTTGCCAAAGATGATGAAATCATCCAGGTAGTGGAGGACAGTGGCATGTTGGCCACCTTGCTCAAAGATCGACTGCAGTACTTTCGCAAACCTAGTGAAAATGCGTGGAGCAGAGACCGAAATGTAGGGCAAGATCAACAACATAAAACCCTTTCCCAAGCATACCCAATAAGGTCGCTCACATTGTGGCTATTAGGCTCTGGCAGAGCAAATATTGCACAGACATAAAAGACTGAAGTCAATAAATTCACGTTCTTTCAATCAAACTGGTAAGGTAGCCTGGGACTGGTGGTAAACCTCCCATGAAGGATACAGCTTGAGACAATGGGAAGGAAAGCCATTTCTGAGGTTCAAGAACCAAAGCATAGGAGGGCATTGCCGCCAAACATCTGGCCTGGCGGACAGGTGAAATGGGGTGAATCTCTATGGCGCAAAAGAAGAAGCTAGTTGGGCAAGTGGTGCAACCTGCAAAAAACTTGGGGTAAGCCAAAAATCGGCCTGACCTCCCTGATGACTGAAGGAGGACATACCTGCGGCCGAAGCCAGGCTGTGCCCGGAGGATTGTGTGGCTGAGGCCCGATATATGGTATCCTGAATTTTGGAGATGGAGCTCTCTAAAGCCATTAGCCGAGTTTAAGTATCTAAACTCTCAACTTCTTGGTTGTTTTCGGAAACCATGAAAATGCAGACGAAGACAGCGCAAACAACACATAGTAAAAATAAAGAAAGATCTCACCCAATCAGAACTGTGTCCAATGACTGTGCCGTTGTGCATCAGGGATAGTAATGAGACAACCAGCTTGTAGGCAAAAAGGTTCTCCTGGTGACTTAAGTTCGGCAATAAGATTGGGGAATCCAACTATTCTTCAAGAATTTCCGCCATGATAAATTGAATTCAACGTTATCTGAGAAAAGATCATGAAAACAATGGTTAATGGACTCGTGGTTGGCACAGCTAAATACCCCTGGAGGTTTGGGAATGAGAAATGCTTGGAGACAGCAATAATTGGTAATGTCTTTTTTTCAATGGCATTGCCATTGACTTAGCCTCATGAAAATTTATGGTCATTAATACTTCCTGAACTAAGAAGAATCTCTCGAGAATTGGAAAATTTCTCAGACTGTCCAACAAACATAGTAGATTATGCAGTTTACTGTTTGGAACAAGTATCAATTCTTTGCATTCATTGTGAAAATGCATGGCCTGGTTTTTTCCACGAAGATGTTTTTCCAATCTTGTTCCAGGCACACCAGGTTTTGGAAGATTCTTTACAAAAAGAAGAGAAAATTACGCTTTCCGGAATGAGGTTGGGCGTCCATATCTTGACATACCTAAAGAAACATTGAAAAGTTACCTAACATATGGTTCAACAAAAACAAAAGTTGCTGAATTATTCAATGTTAGCACAAAAACAGTGTCTAGAAGAATTCAAGCTTTTGATTTGGCTGATGATGTGATGCAATATTGAAATATATCTCATGGTGATCTCGGCGGTACCGTTCAGGAAATCATTGGAAATTTCCCTGAATGTGGGATAAGGAGAATGAAAGGTTTCTTATTATCAACAGGGTTCAAACTCCAATGGCAAAGAGTTCGCAGTGCAATGTGGCGGATCAATCCAGATGGGCTGCTCATGAGAATCACGCAACTACACACAGTCAGGCGAAGAAGATATTTCGTTCCTGGTTCACTTTCACTGTGGCATTTGGATGGTAACCACAAGCTAATTAGATGGAGGTTTGTTGTACATGGGTGCATTGATGGGTTTTCACGCAGAATTATGTTCCTCAAGTGCTCCACAAACAACAAGGCCACAACAGTGTTAAATTTGTTCACTGAAGCGGACAATTACCTTGGGCTACCATCTCGTGTACCAGGGAATCAAGGTGTGGAAAATGTGGACGTAGTTTGGTTTATGTTCAGCCACTCACTCCGGGGTCCATCCAGGGTAAATTATATATCAGGGAAGAGCTGCCACAGCCAGCGAATAGAGTGATTCTGGCGAGACCTGTTCATGAAGTGGATTTGCTTTGTTTACAATACGTTTTCTTGCCAAGAATAAACAATCACATTTCACTATTTCTGGGGGGTATCACCACCACTCGATAAGAACGAAGTCAAATCAAACAACTATGCAGCTGTGGGCAGAGGGACTAAGGGGTATCAAATGCACCAATGTGTTGCTTCGTGACCATGAAATTAACGGCTTTGGGGTTGACTGGAATAGTCCATTCCCATCAGAAAATATAGCAAATCACGTCAATTACAACCTCCAAATTCCAGAACCGGGCATTACAACAGATGGTATACTTGAAGAATTAAACATTGAAATGGACCCTCTTGGCATTTCACAGTCACACTGGAAGGATATATATTGTCAGGTCAAAGAGTACACAAAAACGTTACTCAATAATATGTTATAAGCACAAATGTGGTAGAAGTAATTTCTAACAATGTGAACATAACATAATACGAAATATTGACCATATTTTATGCTTTTATTGAGATCATCATAACACAAATTTACTTTGATTATACACTTAGCTCCAATAAGTATGGAAACGCCTGATGAAAAATGGCGTCTAGAAGTGGCCCTAGGTCTGAGCAAGAAAATTTACATAACGACAATAAAAAAAATACCAACCAGGTTTCAATAGCGAATTTCTTTAGCACAAATATACTCAAAATTTCATACATTTTCAAATGAAAACATAATTTAAACTATATCATATTGTTTTATAATAATATTAAAAGAAAACTGCGAAGAGGTCCCTTAAAAAATGTCTACCAAAGCTTATTGAAGTGGAGTAACTAAGTTGCCAATAATTATAATTTCTTTCACTCAAAGCCACGCAAATTCTTTCTCATTTAAAAGATAATGTTTTAAAATTTTGAAAAATATAAAAAATTTCCATTAAACTGC
Source organism: Sanderia malayensis (assembly GCA_013076295.1). Classification (NCBI taxonomy): domain Eukaryota; kingdom Metazoa; phylum Cnidaria; class Scyphozoa; order Semaeostomeae; family Pelagiidae; genus Sanderia; species Sanderia malayensis. The sequence goes on along the minus strand of RQOL01000711.1, from coordinate 22,203 downwards.
CTTGACCTGTTAGAATTCAGGGTTTAAGTACTTGTTTGCAACTTGAGAAGCACATGCTTTTTTTTTTTTATTTTCAAAGTGGGTTTTAAAAAATAAAATTTTCGTTCACTTCAGAAAATATTAAGGCCTTAAAAACCCTGAATTCTAAAAGGTCAAGGTAGTTACATGAAAAATTTTTATATTATTCAAAATTTTAAAACATTCTCTTTTAAATGAGAGAGAATTTGCGGGGCTTTGAGTGAAAGAAATTATAATTATTGGCGTTTTAGTTACTCCACTTCAATAAACTTTCGTAGACATTTTGTAAAGGACCTCTTCGCAGTTTTCTTTTAATATTGTTATAAAACAATATGATATAGTTTAAATTATGTTTTCATTTGAAAATGTATGAAATTTTGAGTATATTTGTGCTAAAGAAATTCGCTATTGAAACCCGTTTGGTAATTTTTTTATTGTTGTTATGTAAATTTTTTTGCTCAGGCCTAGGGCCACGTCTGGACGCCATTTCTCATCAGGCGTTTCCATACTTATTGGAGCTAAGTGTATAATCAAAGTAAATTTGTGTTATGATGATCTCAATAAAAGCATAAAATATGGTCAATACATTTTCATCCAAAATATCTTCATCCATGTTGATGTTAGTATCATACAAACGATTGATCTTTGCTGCTAAGGTATCATTTCCCTTTTTATGTATTCGTTCCCAAGGTAAAGCTAATGGTTTTGATACATAGCCATTTATTCCAATTACATACTCAAGGAAAGCTTCGTAGTATGTATTCAAATGAATCATCGATGAATAATCCTCTTTATCTGTATTAAATGATTAAATAATTTCCATGTAATCACTGTTAATAAAATATTCATCTTCACAACCTGTTACTTCATTGGTAAAAGGAACTGTTTTATTAAACTGATACATGTTGTCCACCTTCTCTCCAAGCTTCAAATGGTCCAATGATCGCAACCACCTCTTTATATAACCATTGATAGCATCACCATTCTAATGATCACCTCATCATTTGAAGATAGCATCAGCAGGTAATAAACCTGTTTAAACCAGTTCACCACATCTATTTTTAGAAACATTACATCATTAACTAATCGACAATCGATTGCATCATTGTTCGAATCGTCGTTCGAAAGGTTCGCTACACATTCAAAATCTATAAAAACGTTCCATTTCACTTATTACTTCAGTTGCAAAGACGTTGTTAACATTGGCATGTATTATAATTAATGGTTTGAGATCATTTTTATCAAAAAAAATTTACTATTGTTTTATTTGAAGGAGCATTTCAGATGTAGAATAGGTATTGATACAAAGGTGCAAGTTTGACGTCCGTATCTTGGAAGAGGAGGATACGGTAATTTACATAGGTTTCTGGAATGTGCACGCATAAACGTCAATCTAGATGATCAACAACACTTTGCTCAAGTCGCGTCAAGAAAAGAAGATGAATGGAATTAATGATGTATTGAAGGCATTGTTCAGAGAAAGTTTTTCTGTTGGGTGTGGGAACATAGGATGGTTTGCTGTGATACTGCTTTGGGCAGAGAAGCAAGTTATATATCATGTTTCAAAGAAACAATATGACGTTGCTAGTTTATGGGCAGATTGTTTGCTTCATATCATTAAGTATCATGATGTTGATATACCCCAAAATGATTTTTTTGGATGAATTATGTGTGTGTGTTTTATTTGTGCATAGAAGAGTCTATATAAGGAATCCATTTGATTATAATGATAATAATTATAATGGCTCAAGGTCGGAGGGGGAGAAAGCGAATCCATCGAAGTTAGTATTAAAAGGTGCTAATAAAGCTGCAAAGGGTGGAGCAATCGTTGCAGCTGGATATGGTTTAGACACAACCATGAGGAAAATGCAAGGTGGTCGAAAGGGAGGAATACGAAGGAAGCAGGTGCGGAAGAAGCGTATGAAAGGTAGACGAGGTGCAAATAGGCCTATAAAGATAACTAGAGTGAGAGCTTGAAGCTAACATTTCAAAATGAGACTATTAGAACAAATATACAAAATTAGATTGTTAATGATCAAGATATTTCTACTACCAACTATGATGCTATTTTGCGTCACATGTGGATTTCTACGTGGAATCTGCAGGAATAAGAGATAGAGGGGTTGTAAGTTAGTCAAGGATTAGATTGATAACGAAGATGACATTATCATTTGAAAGGTGGCGTAATCGACTGATGATTGGCTAATTATTACATCATCATTCGAAAGGTGGCGTAATCGACTGTCAAGTAGTACCTAATGTCCACACTTGAAGTATGGACATTAGGTATTCAATTTGAATATTGATATATTAATGACATAAATGGTTGGTGACCCTTTCCGAGTTTTTCTTCCTAAGATATATCCTACTACAATAATATCCAACATGCACCTAGCTTTAGTTAGAGGTATAACAGTCTCTTTTGCATGCTTCAGTCTCTCTGCTTTAACATATTGAATTAAATATTTTTATTCCTGTGTTTATTTCTTTTAGAGGATTTTTAGAGAAAATGTTTTTGAAAACAGAAGGAAAATAAGAAATAAAGTTAATAAGCTAAATCTCAAAGAGTTGAACAACTTTGTAGCTAATCAATTTTGTTGAAATCTTAACTGGGTTCTTTTTATTTTGCAAAATATCCAATAGATTCTCCTTGAGAGTTTGAATAAATAGATGTAGTATCCAAATAATCTTTCTTTCTGTTCATTTATTATATATGGGGGTGTGCAATATATTTGCAGCTTCAAAGCTGGTATATTAGAACATTATCATTTTTTCATTGTATTAAAAAGCGCAATACAATACAATTAATTATATACGGCCTAAACATAACGATAATAGTATATAAAACTAAAAACTAAAAAGAATAGTAACAAATATAAAAAAGTATAGTATTTGGGGCTATGGTAACATACATGGTCTTTTGAGGCCAGTTAAGATCGATATCTTCTGAATGTATATATACTAGCCTTGGTGCTCTACGTTCTGTGGCATATTCCAAAAATCTTCCAAAATTTACTTTTTGGTCAAAATGCCGGCTAGACAAAATTTCAATGAATATGGCCTCTATTTGTGTCACAGTTAACACCTTATCTAGATTAATTCCAAGAAACTTCTTTCTTAAGTCATGATATGCCTCGAACTCTATTAGAAAATGAATTTCATTTTCCAGTTTATCAGATTTACACACATTGTATGTTCGCTTTGATAATTTTACTTTTTGGTGTCTGCCAGTTTCAATTCTAAGTTGGTGATCACTGCATCGAAATTTGGCAATTAGCTTCCTGTATTTAAATTGAGGGAGATTTAGATAAGTTTCTGGTTTATACTCTTTCTTGAATAGTTTATAGGTCGTAGTTCAGGGTTATTTTTACTATTATCTGATGATTGGCATACAGTTTTACACCAAGTATTACGAAAAAGCTCTCTAAGTTTTGTAAAGGTTCTTTTGTAAAGTACATCACTGCAGACTTGGTTTGGAATATTATAAGTGCTTTCCATGCCAGTTAGTTTCAGGATGAATTTAATAGTGCTTAGCCAATCATTTTTATCTTCAGGAAGCCTTCCGTTTTCATTGAAAGCTAATTGGTCGAGAGAGTTATCACTTAGAGTTGAAAGTCTGTGCCAAAATTTCACCATTGCAGCTAGCATATATAATTTTACGGGAGACTCACCTAACTCACCAATTACTGCTACTGTTGGGCAGTTTCTTTTCAAACCTAAGATTATTTTACAAAACTTTATATATACCTTTTCTTGTTGGGGAGATGAGTCTTGGCCGGTATTGTTCTAAATAATGAAAAATCGAGTAAGTCTGAGCCAATCAAAACTTACATCATTGGAGCATGCGTAGAATGTAGTGCAAATGTGTCATGATGATAAGCAGCGCACGTGCGCTGAACTGGAATTTTGTTCCGCGTTTTGGGTTCTTTAGGCCAAGGTTGTGCTTTTGTTGCATTAAAAGGATTTCCATTTCGGATTTCTTTAGGGTTTAGTGTTCCATTGGACCGGTTGGATAGCTTTCTAATTGGTCAGTTAGATGGGGAGCATTGGTCTAGATAGCGAGGAAATGGCTTGGCAGCACAAATTCGCTGTAGAAGGCCTGTGAGTAATACTTGTCTATTCTTGTTTGACCGACAGTGCCTTAGCTTAAATTCAGATTGATATAATTTAGCAACAATTAATTAAGGTTTAAAATTTAGGGAATTAAAAGATAATTATAGAAGTATATAGAATTACAGCATAATTTTGAAGAAATAGTTGTCTAGGATGCTGAGAGAGCCGAAACTGTTTTCGAGCCAGGACCCTATAGTGTATCAAAATAAGTCATAACATAAAATAGAATTAGTACTTTACATTATACCATAATAATATATTATATCATAGCATCTAATATTATATCATAGCATATATTACAGAGCGATCCAGATAAATTACTCAATAATTTAGATACGTGTTTCATCGACAATTTAGTAAGAGTAAAGAGTTGGAATAAAAATTTAAAAAGAAAAGAAGATAAAAATTTAATAAAATATAATTGAAGATAGCTAAGGATAGAGGAACTCGCCATGTCAGGGTTTCGGGTGCAGGACTACTACAGATTTTACAGTAAAAGCACAAGAAAAGGCAGAACTTGTGAGTACTCAGAATGCAATCACATAGAGGGCCACTACCATTGTAAGTTTTGCCCAATGACCATGAGAGGTTTAGCGACAACCAGAATGGAGAAACATACAAGACATAAGCATGGAGAGGAATTTGAAGGTTATGGAACAGAAGAGGCTAGCTCCCCATGTTTTAGCACTCTGGATACCCACTCTGTCTGCCCATCAATGACAACACTTGCTTGTTGTCAATCTGTATCAATAAGCAGTGAAACAATTACAACAACCACAGAAGGTGTTCCATCAATGACATCAGCATCGATCAGTTCGGTTGGTGGTCCTGCCCTGGAATGCATTTTTTCTTCCCCATTTAGCCCTAGACGAAGTGCTATTGTTAAGAAAAGTAAGGTGTCAACTCCTTTGTCTTCAAAGCCAGGAAATGTTGTCTTCTCTCTACCAGCCATTTCACCTTTACATCATAAAAGTACTCTTTCTTACCATGCTGATAATAGTGAAGCAGTCAGTGGCGGCACCAGGGGGGGGAATGGGGGGGGACTAGTCCCCCCCGCTTTTTCAGAAAGATGGTCTCTGAGATTCATGCAAATCCGATGAGAAAATTGGGGGGGGGGTAGGCCTACGGTCTGTGAATTGTGTCGCAAGATTATTTCCATGTAATACACAAAAGGGTTACTTCAATGTATGCAGAAAGAGAAGTCAAAGGATCCTAAGCCATTTTGAGACCTCAGAAATGACGAAATCCCGAGAGCTTCCCCTACCAGGACACTGCCCTGGACCCGCTGGGGGGCTTACAGCGCCCCCCAGACCCCCAGCTGTGTTAGGCAACGGCCTCCGGCCATTGCGCGCGTGCCTTCGGCACGTCATGTTTCCCTACAACAGCAAGACACAATTTTTAAAAACTTCTTGCCCGCCCGGGAAAAAAATCCCCCCCCCCACCTTTTTTGGAGCTGGCGCCGCCACTGAAAGCAGTGTCAAACCTTCTCACATTTGAAGAGTGGGTGTCTTTACAAAATATAGTTGAATGAAATCACATGGACTTGTCAAATGTAATTATATGGTGAATACTGTTGTTCATAAATGTTTCTTAAGAATCTGTTTTGTTGACTTGGTGGTTCTGTTTGGTTCAGTTTGTAAATAAATGTTTGTTCACATTCTGTTTTGTTGACCTGGTGGTTTTCTTTGATTCAGTTTGTAAATAGACATCTTCATGGACTGTGATCTTGACGTGGTGAAGATGCTTGTGTAACTCTTCGACCCATTAGAGCTTTACTAGCTGGAGCACTACCTGCTCCTTTGTAGGGCTACCCTTGCTAGGCAGATCAATGGTTAGAGTCCTGACAAAATCAGTCCGCTTTACAAATTTTTAATTAACAAAGTATTTGTAAGAAATTCAACTCTCATCAATGAAAAGTTGAGAAACCTCTGTACTTGGTCAAATTTATTTCTGAGGAGCATATTCTTTATAGTGGATGAGAGCTCTTACAAATCGTCATTTCATTTTCACTTGGTCACTTGATGCATATTATTATTCACATGCAAGCATACATAAATGCAACTTGATGGCCTCATTCCTTCCCACAAAGTATTGTTGATAATTCGACGTATAGTTCATTAATATCAAGTCAACACTTTGGTAGTGAAATGAATACATACGCAGTTCTCATACAATCCCTTTTTCCGTTTGTGTACTTTAACACTTTAATCTTGCACCGCAGCTCCCCTGCTGCTCACCGCCATTAAACTTTCACTTCTGTCCTTCGCAAGTTTGAAATTTCCGCGCTTTGTAAAGCCCCACTACGCATGCTCCAATGATGTAAAAACGGCGTCATGCCAAATTCCCCAGACTTACTACGGTTCATCTCCCCAACAATTTCAGCTTCTGACTTTAATGCATATTCGTTGAGCATTTCGTTATCTTTAAGGAGGGTGTCTAATTAGACTCATTACATGGCGTCCCTGTGCTTAGCTCGACCCTCGCCACCCAACAGGGACTTATCACATTGCTATTGCGAAAACCGGACAAAAATGATTGGCCTCGATTTCATTTATTATTAAATTTTTCATGACACGACCCCCTTACAAATTGAATCCAGAAGAATGATCTGTAGGGATGCCTGTCTGCTTTGCAGGTTTGGTTGGCGGGATAATATTTGATATGAATTAAAAACCCACTTGCGTCAGTGCAGTCCGAGGGACACCTGTGGCATTGAATATTGAAAACAAACCAAATACAGAGGAGAACTTGAGGCGATAACTTGATTTTTATTGGGAAAACATGTTGGTGAAGCAATGAGAGTAAACGTATCGAAATTAAAGCAGTAAGCTTATTGCGTAAATTGTAGAGTTGTAGCTACACGGCAAGGAGGACTTTTCAGATTTCTCGGGTTGAAGATGTAGAACTCGTAAATTCAAATGGTTGAAAAAGTAAAGGTTTTCGAAACATTCGATACTTTTGCAAGTCCTGCTATCAACAAATTAATTGCTGTGTCAATGCAAAGGAAAAGGTTTCACAAATAAACAAAGCCAAACCCTTAATGACTGTAAAGCAAATTCTATCAACAATTTGGAGGAATGTTTTGAGCTGCAAAATACCGGCCTATTCGCAGGTCCCTTTAAAAACCAAAACAATTCCATGGAAAACGCCAAACAAAATGTCTTTCCTGAACCAGTTGAAATTCATTACTTCCTTCACAACTTTTCTCATATAAAAGTCGCTGAAAATCTTTCTAAACAGCTCCGCCCTTATCCATCACTGTTTCAAAAAATTCATAGATACATTTGCCTTCGTTCTGGAAAATTCCTTTATAACTTCATTTGAAAATGTTATAGTTTCATGCCATGCAAAGCTACACGTGAAAACCAGGGGGTAAGCATTTTTGACACAAACGCCGTTATTGGCCTCGATATCGATGAAAATATTTGAATAGGCCAATCAGAACGGCGGATTTTGAAATCCTGCTCTGCGAATGGAGGAACAAAAATTTGTTCCCGAGTTCCGATTTTTGATACTCAAATGTGATAAGTCCCTGTTGGTGGAGCGAAGAGCAAAAACACAGGGACGCAATGTAATGAGTCTAGTGTCTAATTGATGTTTAGTAAAGGGGGCAAGTAGTTCAGATCCGTATGTGGCTATAGGTTTGATTAAATGATTAAATAACAAGATAGTTTTTGATGGATTAAGGTTAAATTTAAAAATTGTGTCAACAATGGGGTAGAGAGCTTTCATGCCCTTTTCTTTTAGGATCTTTTCAGCAGCTGTGAAGCTCCCACCTGCTGAAATATCTATCCCTAAGTAACAGTATTGCTGTAGAAAATTAAGGTCTTGGCCTGAAATCTTAAATTTTTCTTCTGTTGTAAGTCTTCCTTGGGCATTAAATATCATAAACTTTTTCAATGTTTATAGAGAGTTTCCATCTAGTGCAATACTCCTCAATTTTTTTCAAGGACTTTTTTAGGCCATCAGCTGTACGGGACATAACAATTAAATCATCAGCATACAGAAGGTGGTTAACAGCGATCCCATCAAGGTGAACTGGGTCGCAATCCCTGGTAAATAAACGTTTCATATCATCAATATAGACGTTAAAAAGCAGTGGGCTCAGAACACATCCCTGCCTAAGCCCAATTTCACTAATGGTTGGGTCAAGAAAGCCCACTTGTGTTTTTATACAATAGTTTATGTTTTCATAAATTGACTTGAAATTTTTGTAAAGTAAACCTTTTCGCCTAACAATATTTTTCTCCTGTAGTTTCAGAAGTAGAAGGTCTCTATTAATTGTGTCATATGCCTTTCTGAAGTCTATGAATACTGTGTAGAGTTTTCTCTTTTGTTTTCTAATTACCTTGTCAATCAGTGTTTTTAATACAAAGGTGTGATCAGCTGTTCGTTTACCTTTTTGGAACCAAATTTGGTTCATAGAGATAGGACATTTAAGAGATATTTCTACTTCTTGTCTCTTTAGGAGAATTAGGCTGTATAATTTACTAAAGCAGGAGTTAACTGCTATGCCCCTGTAATTGTCTGGGCTTGATATGTCACCCTTTTTATGGATGGGGCGATGAAAGTTTAATGCCCATTCTAATGGCTGTACAACTGCTCTAAAAATCATGTTGAACAGTTTACAAAGCGGTTCAATAAGTTCTTCTTTGCCATAGATAATAAATTCACTGAGCATTTTATCAGGACCTGGTGATTTATTCAATTTCAGTTTTTCAACAGCTTCTAAAATTTCACTCTTTTTAATATGGAAATCAGATTGACAAAAACTGGGTTTTTTCTCTAGTTCTGCAAGTTTTGCTTTGGTTTCTTCTTTGTTTGCACTGTTTTGATTATCACTGAATAGGGCTTTGAAATGATTAACCCATTGACTGGGCTTAATGGAATCACCTGGGTCATTTTTATAGCTACCCCAGGATCTCATGTCATTTATTATTTTCCAAAATGATTTAGGGTCTTTTCCCTCTAAGTCTAACAACTGGTCTGTCAGTGATTTTCTGAAGGATTTTTCAAATTTTCTAAGGCAGCGTTTGTACTCTTTCCTTACCTGCACAAAATTTAATCTATATTGTGGGTCTAGTGGATTTGCCTGAAATAGCTTTTTAGCTGAATTCAATCTACTTTTAAGTTTCCTGCATTCATGTGGTTGCATATGTTCAGCCCGAGAGTGCGTTTTAGTCTCTAGTCTAATATTAGATAAACAGCCTGTATGACCCCAATTAAAAAGTGTTGTTAATTATTAAGAGGATCTAACATAATTATAAACAGCAATATAACAACAGTTTTGTATTTGCGATGATTTTCCTCATTTTAATGTTAGTTCGTAGTTTGTTGAAGTCGTTTGCGCCTTTGTACATAAACATTCGCTGGCCACTACTTGATACAGCTCGAGGCAAGGTCAATAGATTTTTGTTTCTTGTATTGTACGAATGAATATCAATGTTTCTTCCAAAAAAATCAGTCAAATAGGCAGGAGCGACTCCATTTATACATTTGTGCATAAAATTTAATCGGTGCTGTAGGCGTCTTTCTTACAATTGTACCCAATTTAGCCTAATTAAGGCTGGGGATACATGTTCATATTTCTTAACCCCAGTGACAATTCGAGCAGCCAAGTTCTGAGATTTTTACAGCTTTGATAAGACACACTGAGCAGCATTGCCGTAGACCAGATCACAATAGTCTATTACTGATAATGCAGTGGCTTGAACTACACTTGCAAAAGTCTTTTCACTCATCATGTTTCTTAAGTAGCTCAGGGCAATGAGCTTGCCATTGCAGCGTTTCCTAACATCTTCAATGTGATGATTCCATTTGAGAGAGCTGTCAAATGTAACACCAAGATTTTTTGCCTCAGAGACACAAGGCAAGTTTGCACCTTTTATTTTGATTTCCTTCAAAATATCTAGGATTTTGTTCAACAAAACAGGTGTGCCAATCAACATATATTTAAATTTCGTCGGATTTGCTTTTATTTATTTTCGGTCAGCCAGTCAATGATGGTATTGGTGTCTTCCTTGATTTGACACAAAATTGCTGGTAATTCTGACGGTTTACCTGATGTATAGCTTTGCGTGTCATCTGCATAGCTATGTATGGTGGTTGCAAGTGGAGATGGCTGGGAAACATTTTTGACGACTGCTGGCATATCGTTTAAATATAAGATGAATAAGACTGGCCCAAGAACAAACCCTTGCGGAACACCAAGTTTAATGTTTGCTGCTTCTGAGACTGCTGTATTGATCTTAACATACTGTTTTCTCCTGTTGAGATAGCTGTTGAACCAGAATATTGCATGAGGGTCAAAGCCATATTTAACTAGTTTTGATAACAGTATCCCATGGTCTAAAGTGTCGAAAGCTTTACTTAAATCCATCAGGATAAGAGCAGCTACTAGTCCTTTATCCATGTTACCCAAGAGATCGTCAGATATTCCTAATAGAGCTTTTTGAGTAGAGTGATGTTTCCTGAACCCTGAGAAATATTTCTGGAGTATTTTGGTCTCCTCAGCATATTGTAAAAGTTTTTTGCATATTGCTTTTACAAGGACTTTTTACAACAGAGGCAATAGCGAAATTGGTCTACAATTTTCTATGTCTTCCTTTGAGCCACCTTTATGGATTGGACTGACCATTGAGATCTTCCATGTATCTGGCACACATGCTGTAGCTATTGACAGATTAACCAGTTTAGCAATTGATGATGATAACAAACTACATGCAGCTTTCAGAGACCTAACATCGACATTATTATGTCCATGAGCCTTGTTTGGTGGTATGACGGCTATTATTTTCTCAATTTCATCTGAGGTGACTGTTTTGAAAGAGAATTTAGTTTTGGTTACTACCAACGAGTCAGGAAAATGAAACGATCTTGTTGGTTTTTCTAACTTTTTCTGGGTATTGTTACCAATTTCAGTAAAATACTTATTGAAATCTTTTGCCAGTGATGTTTTGTTTGCTGTTGTAGGCAGATTTGTAATGGTCTTTTTCTTTGGTAGAAGTCGCCGAGTTGTTGTTCATAGTTTCTTTGGATCATTTTTATGTTCTCTTAGTTGGTCTTTAAAGAATTCGTCTTTAGCTTTCTGGACAAGTTGTTTTACTTTCTTTTTTTCAATCTTATATCTTTTCCAGGCTTTATCATTTTTCATAGCAATTGCTGTTCTACGCAGGTTGTTTCTGTAATTAATTGCCTGTTGTATTGTGTCATTAAACCAGGGTTTTGGCTGCCTTTTAAATCTCACAACACGAAGCGGAGCATGTTTGTTTAGAACTTCCAAGTAAGCTTTATTCCAGTTAGTGACAGCTTCATTTACATCATCTGAGCTGGCAGCTAGATATTGATTTGCAGCCTTGATATCACTCTTAAATGTTTTTTATGTCAAAGCTTCTGTAAGACCTTGCAAGTTTGTATGTTGTTGGTGGAGTGGGAGTTTTCCATGGTGCAATGCAGTAGATAAGTGTATGATCACTGATTGAATTGTGGACAGATCCTGATTTTAAGAGCTGCAGGGAGTCTGTGGACATTACCAGATCTATCAGTGAACTGCTGTGTTGAGATAACCTGGTTTCTTCTTCAATAGTCTGTTTTAAATGATATGATATTATAATATTATTCAAGGATTTTGTCTGAGGGTAATCTGTTCTCTTTAGATCACAGTTTAAATCTCCTAGCAAGACAAGATCTTTTCCTTGCGATATAACAGCACTGATTGACTCTTCAAAGCAGATTAGGTCCCCTATTGGACTGTCCGGGGGATGACAGACTCCTGCAATCATAAGAGGTCTTGATTTTCCAACAGAGAATTTTAACCACAATAATTGCTCCATTTGGCATGTATCACTAGCAGCTTTGCTAAATAATCCAAGAGGCCACCCCCTTTTTCTTTTGACTCAATCTTTCTATCCATGCGGATTGTTCTATAGCCATCAATGTGCACCGTCATATCATCAATTTTATCATGAAGCCAAGTTTCTGATACTATTAGTATATAAATACCAGAAAATCCAAGGCAGTGCTCAACTAGGATTTTGGAACTAAGTAAAGAACATGAATTTATATGGGCGATTTTCAGGTCTTTCTCATGGGGGTGGAATATTGATTGCAGAATTCCACTGTTGAAGCCACCAACGTGTTCCGGGCTTCTGTTCTTTGTGGATGTTGAAGTACAGGGTATTTTACATGTAACCACGCTTGTGTAACATGTGTTATCTAGTTTTAAATACCCTGTAAAACTTATTATCGTCGCTCAGTCTTGTTTCGTTGAGCTCAGTGTTGGGAGCTCAATTGATTATATTATATCGATACATTTTCCCGCAAGAACTTCGATTCTCTGGTTGGAACCTTAGCGTACAGCACCATTGCTTAGCAAGACATCGCCTACCGAATTTTTGGCTACCGTCCTCAACTCTGGGGTGTATTCTAACAGAAGTACCTCACGACACCCCTCATTGTTGCTGCTTGGACAGAAAATATGTTTTGTGGGTAACTTGGTATAAACAGAACATTACTCAGTTTCACTTCAACAAGCGAACCATCACTGTTTTGAAGTTGGGTGTGAATAGTATCTCCCATTTTAGCTATATTATTGGACCTAGTCCCATCAGCTAATTCCACATAGTGATCATCAGGGTTGAAGAAATCATCAGTGACAACAAAGTTTGAGTTATTGTTGACAATATGTGTTGTAGCACCACAATCGACAAGAAATGTTTTTTTTGGTTAGCTTAACAAAAGATTTTCATCTTTCCTCAAAACGTAGCTATGTTTATCATCCATCGCTTTATTCACATTTTCATTGAATTTGTTCCTTTTTCTACAATTTGTGATGTTATGGAAATTGGATCGACACACACAACACCAACGGTTCTTCTTCTTCTTCTGGTCACATTTGGTGAATTTGTGGCCAGGAACTCCACAGCTATAACAAACAATTGGTTGGCATGATCCTGCATTAGCTTTCATGACAGAATTTTTCACATTGGTATTTGTGCGGGAACTTTCGGTCTCCTCAAAGTTCTTGAACGATCATTTTAATTTCAGAAAGTTATCAACATTTTCTGCTTGTGTTGTGAGAGCTTGTGTTGTATTCATCAAGTAGTCCCTTTAGAACCATAGCTACCAAAAGTGAGTCAGTAACTTGCTCTCCGACTGCTCTAAGTGACATTGCTGCGTTTTAAGCTCTCAGCAGGTAATCTGTAATGGTTTCAGAATGACATTTTTGTAGTGTTGTAAGTTCATTGTACAATGTTATTATTCTCGGTTTCCTTCCACTGGCATAGTGATTTTTCAGCAATTTCCAAGCTTTTCTCGCATCATCTTTTGCTTCACGAACTACCAAAGTAAGTGAATGTTCATCAAGGAACTGTATAAGTTCAGCAAAAGCAGTTTCATTGACTTCAGCGGTGATTGTATCATCAGTTGCAAACACATGCTTCAACTTGTTCAGCTTCATGTAGCCAAGTAACTTTGTCTCCCAAAGTTCAAACTTCTTCTCATTCCCATCAAATACCAAACTCTACCAAAGGTTGATGTGCCCATAACCTGTTGAACTCATAGCAGTGGCCATTTGGAAAAGGAATGAAACACTAAGAAACTGGAGACAGTCATATTTAGGACACAATGCTTTATTTCATAAAAGACAAAGAACAGCGACTGACAAAAATACCATTATGGGAACTGGGGATGAACAGCGTGGTCCGAGGTTACAGCAGCGGAAAGGGGCCTTCACGTGGATTAACAAGATAACAACGTAACAAAAAGCGAAAGTTAACATTTGTCCATATTTGGAATAAGTTCTGCTCAGGAAACTGATTTTTAATCAACTGTGTCAACTCTGTAAAATGTAAAGTAATATCAGAAGACATGTTATAATTATGATGCAGTATATAAAAACACTTAAAACAAGGAAAATTTACCATCTGATTCAGCAACAAAGTGAAAAGATATGCTTTGCAAGTCTTTTCTGCTCTCATTACATGAACATGTGAACACTATGGCCTTTGAATCTTGTAATTTCACTGCATATCTATTTACAAAACAGTAGCTGTGTAGCTAGAAAAGAGCACAATTAATAAAAAATAGCTCAGAAGTGGTTTCATATAAATTTAGAATCAGATGAAAATGTAAAAAATATTAACAATGAAATGATATACGTTGACCTTTCAGCTCTCTCTGTTTCAAATTTAAGTCTTGAGTTAAAAACGTAGTGAATGTATTATTTATGGCGAAAAAAGCCTTTGCCTGCATTGTTTGAAAGAGATAGATATCTCCAGTGGCGGCGCCAGCTCCAAAAAAGAGGGGGGATTTTTTCCGGGGCGGGCAAGAAGTTTTTAAAAATTGTGTCTTGCTGTTCTAGGGGTACATGGCGTCCCGAAGGCACGCACGCAATGGCCGGAGGCCGTTGCCAGGAACAGCTGGGGTCTGCGGGCGCTGTAAGAAGCCCCTCAGCGGGTCCAGGGCAGCGCCTTGGTAGGGGTCCAGGGGGCGAAGCCCCTGGAAGCTCCCAGGATTTTGTCATTTCTGAGGTCTCAAAATGGCTTAGGATCCTTTGATTTCTCTTTCTGCATACATTATTAGAGCGACACAACCTGTAGACTTTAATTTTAACTTGTTTATTGGGAAGTGTCAAACAAAAAGGTATCATTAATCTAAAACAAGAATTTAAAACTTCAGCTAAAACACAAAATAAAGTTTAAAGTATAGTTCAATAAAGTTTTTATAGTTTTTTCGTTAGAGTTTGAAGACGCAAATACCGTAAGCGGGTGAATAACAATGTCAAACAATCTTATAATAAACAACGTTCCTAGTTTTTTTCAACACAACTTGATTATAAGGCCAGTTTCCTAGGCTTGATGGCGAATTGTTTTCGAATGGTCGATAAATCTATTTCTTTCAAAATATCCCTCTCGCTGCTTATCAGGACAAGATTTTCCAGACGATCTTCTGTCATTGTAGCCCGAAGATAAGTGTTAATTAGCTTCACTTTGCTATGACATCGCTCACAAGACGCTATAGAAACGGGGATGCACGAGGCAATTCTGATTACCAAATGTAGATTTGGATAAAGGCTCTCAAGGTCACTCTGCTGGAACATCTTCAGAATTAATGGTAAACACGGATTCTTCCAGCCTTTCTTTTTCCGTTCTTCCATTTCTAACAGCAGCTTGGTGAAGAATTGCGATTCTCTCAATAGCATGTATTCTTGACAGGTCGGCTGTGCAGGAATACCATAACGGCTCGCAAATTTGCCAACTTTTTCCTGGTTACCAGCATTCCAGTGAAGTGGATTGAAAGCTGATAATTGCATCATCACCTCACATGACTCAACAGAGAACCTCTTCCCAAGCTCGTTGAGCATCAAGTCTAAGAAGGGGTAGTAGAAGACATGACGAAAATTATCTACTGCTGTCACCGACTGACTGGACTCTGAAGGAGTTGCAATGCTGTGGCTGAATGTCGCGTCAAGCAAAGTTTGACCATCTCCTAGGCGTTCTGGTAGTCTGTGGCGTCGTTTACTTGCTTCGTTGAAGGTATTATTGACGTTACACTTAGAAGCATGAAGTTTGGCTTTGCAGACCAATTCATCAAAATGCTTCTCGTCTCGAAGAGAAATGATTCGTCGTATCAAGGTCTGAACGGCGTCGACTGCCGTTACCATATCCATGTCGGCCCTTTGGAGATATTCTGATGCATACTTAGAAATCTCAAAGACTTCTTTTAGAATCATCAATTTGAGCACGAATTCAAAAGAGTTCAGTTGTGTTAAGAGACCAGCACACGCAGCTTCTTTCGGCTCCAACTCTCTTAATGCTGCAATCAAAGCCTGCAATGTATTTGCAGTGGCTGATAGATTGTCGACCCGTGCAGTCCAACGGGTGTCTGATACAGACCGGAGGGCCCGGCGTCCTTCATTTATGGAAAATTCTTTCAGCCACTTTTCAAAGACTGCTGTGCGTTGTGGGGTACCTTCCATGACTCTATAAATAGAGCCAATTGTGTCGAACACATCTTTGACCAGTGGTAGTGTCTCTGCTGTCTTCCCAAGGACTAAATTTAGACAGTGGGCGAAACAATGTAAGTACAACGAAAGGGTAGCCCCAGACTCGCTGAGATGTTGTTGGACCCCATTATCCTTGCCGGACATATTACTTGCACCGTCAAAGCCCTTTCCTATCATGTTTTGCAATGGAATCTGCAATGCACCCAACTTTTCAATAATGATGTCAGCCAATGATTTTCCTTTCAAGCTCAATACATTTTTCAGCCCAACAACCCTCTCTTGAATAACATTTTGATAAACATAACGTACGATAATAGACATGTATGACTTTTTATGACTGGTGACCTCATCGCATTCCACTGAATAATACTTGCTTTCTAATATCTGTTCTTTCATTGTCTCTATGACATTTTGAGAAAGAAGATCTATCATTTCATTCTGTATATCATGCGAAAGCCAAGAAACATTTTCGGGACAACTGTCTAGCCATTTCTTTAAGGGAGCGTGATATTTTGCTAAAAACATTATCTCTTCTAGGAATTTTCCTTGATTTTCAGATGTTGGTTTCTCATCATGACCCCTAAAAGCCTCGGTTTGAAGACTGATGTGGCGGATAACATCAATAATATCTTTCACCACCTTCTGATTTTCCTTTTTCTCAGCCTCTAGCTTTGAAATCCTTGCTGCTTCGGCATTTGAAAGCTGGACATTGATTGGTATGCTGGTCTTTCTTAAAATAGCTTTCTCTCGGCTCAGCTGATGTGCTCTCGACTTCAAATGTTTCTCCAAACGGCCTGTTGCTCCAGTTGCCTTTTTCCAGTTACGGAAACCATCTTCTGTGAAGATTTTCTCAGAACAACCAACTGAAACAAACATTTTTTAGCATTTTTTATTTCAAAATTTTAAGGAAATTTACGTCGATGTCATTTTTAAAACTCGTATACTTTCATTATTATATACGCTCGCTTTTGTCATACAGTAACTCTGTTTTGCAGCATCTATCTCACTTTCAAGAAGCTTTATCGTGAGCACTTTCTTATACAGGTTCCTTGTTTCAAATCATCAAATTAATGAATAGACAGGGAGAACGTTTTATATACTAAAATATGACAGTTAGCCTAAGAATAACGGAATAACCAATAACCATAAATAATACGTAAAAACACTTACCCTGCGACCCAAAGATGCGACAGTAAAAGCAAAAGATTGCATCTTTGTCAATTGAATACTTTAACCAGTCATACTGCTCATACCATCTCTTCTGAAATCGAAATTCTTTCCCAGAAATAACTGATTTTGGGAAATCGATAACCAGCTTCATTCGTCCCATTGCAAGGACATTGTCGATGTTCAGAACGTTTTCAGAAAACGGATCACGTACAGAAGCACACGCCATTTCGTTGTCTTTCAGATGAATGAGTGAAAGTCAAGATATGCAGCAACAAATTCATCATTTTTTCTTGCAGAGAGCCGGAAAATAATTACTATTCTTTTTAAGACGATAAAAATGTTGATGAAGTGAACTTCGTAAATATACGGAAACAACTATTGATATTCTCTTGCAAAGGATTAAATTATTATAATCTGCCCCATTCATGTTTTCCTGTTATAAGATAAATATATCTTAAGGATGTAATTTAATAACAGATTTTGTGTTTGACATTGAAATAATCTTGCGACACAATTCACAGAACGTAGGCCTACCCCCCCCCCCCCATTTTCTCATCGGATTTGCATGAATCTCAGAGACCATCTTTCTGAAAAAGTGGGGGGGACTAGTCCCCCCCCATTCCCCCCCCTGGCGCCGCCACTGGATATCTCTCATGTCCTTGGTAGCCTGGGTATAAAAATAATCATTTAATAAGGCTCTTGACATCATTCACAAAAAAAAGAGGAAATTTAGGTCTTACAATCTTTTCCTGTTCAGCAGGATGTTCTGCAAAATTGCTTTCCAAATTTTCCAATTCTATTTCTGAGTCACTATCTATAGCTGAGATGACGACAGATAATGTTAAAAATTTGGTTTGTGATAAAAAGCTATGAAAACACGAAAACAAACATATGAATTATATTACACAAACCATCACTATATAGGTCAGCTTGTATTGATGAGGGTACTGTAAATGAAGCAGCTTCACCTGGGACATTCAACTCGATGGTTACAGTGGGCTCATTTTGCCTTTTTTCGTACCTTCTTGGGCGTCTTTTCTTTGTGGAAAATGACGCTAAAGTTCTGACAGCTCCAAAAGTATGTTTTGGCATCAAATGAGAATGAAATCAAAAGAAGATCAGTGAATTTCTACTGCAACGCAACATATAATGGATCTTCAACCCATCTTATGCCTCGCACATGGGCGGAGTATGCGAAAGGTTAATACGCTCTATCAGAAAGGTTCTTAATGTTATCTTAAATGCTCAGGTGCTAACTGATGAAAGTCTGCAAACATTGCTTTGTGAAGTGGAATCAGTGTTGAATGCAAGACCGCTAACAACAGTATCAACCGATCCAGCCAATTTGAATGCCTTGACGCCTAATCATCTCTTGCTATTAAAATCGAACACAAATCTGCATCCTGGTTTATTTTCTAAAGAAGATCATTATTGCCGAAGACGGTGGAAGCAAGTTTAGTATTTAGCCGATCTTTTTTGGAAGAGGTGGCTGTGAGAATATTTGCCTTTCTTACAGACAAGGAAAAAATGGCAAGCTGAATACAGAAATATTGCAAGTGGAGATATCGTTCTAGTGGCTGACCAGAATCTTCCAAGGAATTGTTGGCCGTTGACAAGAGTCGTTGATGTCCACACTGGAACCGATGGAATGGTTCGCTTTGCACGTTTGAAGACCAAAGATTCACGAGATGGTGAGGGCAATACACAAACTGTGCCTGCTTGAAGCTGCTGAGACATATTTGAACTAGAGAAATTATTATAAACAGTTTCCTGAAGAACCTGTATGGGGTGGGGATGTTATGCGTATAACAGAGATTTTGTGTTGCTTTTTTGGTTCTTTTATGCCTTGTTTACTTTGTGGTTTTATAGATTCTCTTGGGGCACATTCCGTGAAGTAATCAAGCATGTATTTTTGCACTCATCCTTTGTTTTTTTTTTTGCTTGATTATTTCACAGAGTCTGCATTCGTGCAGTATATAAATGGCCTTGCACATAATTTCAATCACGCTTAGTCGCCAGTTTGATGTTAGAAGCTGTCAAGCACAGTGCAATGCTTTTGCTGTGCCATTTGTCCTAGGCAAGTGGCCTAGGCGTAGGGCCTAGTGAAGTTTTTTGTCAGGTTTCGGCCACTAGTTATTTTTCCTCATCTTTGATACAAGGACATATAGATTGTAAGTCTGTTTCTTGTATTTATTTAACTTTTTTTGCTATTTATTTCGACTTATTTGCTTTAAGACTGTTATTAACTTATGCTTTTGTAGATTATTTTATCTTTTATTTATCGCTAAATTGCTTTCGTTGCTCCTTAATACTAATTTACGTTTTCTAAGTTCTTTAATTGCTTTAATTGTTATCTAATTTCTTATTTTCTTATTAAAGCGAACCATACCACACACAGAACCCAATTTTACATACCCAATATGAAATACCCAATTTTTGGGTTTTGTACATCATTAGACAGATAAATGGGTGTGGTGTGGTGTGCTTTTGGAATTACGTGTCAAAAATGAAGTTTATATCTACACCGATACATTTTCGAAGATATAACAAACATAAAGAATGATAACAATAACTAACAAAAGCATAACCAATTTGGCAACAAGTTAGGTCATTAAAACTTTTTGCCCGTTAGCCTCGTTGTCATGTATTGCTACGCGTAAAAGACAAATTGGTTGGTAAAGGTCTTTCTCATGGAACCTTTTAAACCTGCGGCTCTCGTTCGATCACGGTAGTCAAGCATGGTCGGGCCAGGTCAATATCTGGATGGGTGACCGCCTGGGAACACCTGGTGTTGTAGGCTTCCATTTTTATTTTATTGTAAGTTTCAAGACATTGATGGCCGAATTGTTGTGCTCATTAACATGCAGGAACTCAGCGAAGAGAGTTTTATCGGTATCAAAAATAAGAAAAAAACTGTTGTTGTCGCTTGTAAAAGTAGATACGGTTATTTGCAATATATACTTACGATCATGGATATTGCAATGTCTTCTTGGACGGCTCCATTTCTCCTCGATGTCGGTTCCTGCACATCGCTACGTTTTAGGCCCCCTGTTTTACCACACCACCCTTCCCCCATAAGTGTCGAATTCTCCGCAGAGCCACACCCCGGGCACTCATAAATGTGGGCAGTTCCCCACTGTCATAATCGATCCAATGAAAAGTCTTCGATCTTGATGCAATCTGTTACCTTTCTTTAAACGCTCCCTCGTGTGAGTTATGAGAAGAATTGCAGTGGTCTGCATTGGCGTGCGCGTGTAGCTCATACTTACCTGACGGGAAAGATAGCATGATTAAAAAGGTTTTTCTTCCAGGGTGAGGCCATTCCATTGTAGTTTGGTTTGGTTGAACCCTGCGATTACTGCAACTGCTAGTAACTCCACCGTAAAATTTTTGGTAGTGGGGACCTGCATTCACGCTAGTCCCCTCCTCAAAGTGATAAAAGAGTCAAAAAGTGTAAAGAGGGCCGTCGCTAGAAATGTTTCAGGGGGGGGGGCGTAGAACAAGTAATTTGCGGAACAAATAGCCATGGCAGCGAATATCAGTGTGGCTTTCGAATGGTTTAGGAAATCATCAAATTATTGAGGAAAGGTTCATTACCATCTATGAAGGTTTTTAATGACTGTGCAACAAATTTGTTACGTGGCGTTAGCAATGGTGTAGTGGCAAAGACGGCTGTGATGACATCTTTCAATCGACAGTGTCCGGAGGAAAAGGAGGAGGAGGATATCCCATTGCTCGTCCTGTTTGTACAGGCACTGCTGCTCGGCTGCGACGACGACGATGGTTGTGATGAGGAGGAAGAGGAATTGATGTTCATAGAGGCGGCGCCGTAGGAGGAACAGGATAAGGAAGGCTGAACTGTTTGCTAATGATTATGGGTATTTCGGTCATGAACTCAAACTCCCGACGACTCTTGGATGGTGATAATGACTATTGTTGCCACTACTGCCCTTGTTAATGTTGATTGGTGGCTAGTAGGACAGAAAGTAACTTGATCATATAAACTTTATTTCTAAACCACCCTCTATGACTTTTTAGCAGGACTTTAAAATGTTCTTTGTTACTCAAGATGGACCAGCTCTCTACAAAAAGTGGCTGGACAGCAATCACGTTTCTTTTTCATGAGGTTAGGGAGCAAGGGACAAGCCAAACGTATATTTTCGCATGCTCATGGTAGTTTGGTAGTTAAAGCTGCTGAATGCCAGCAAAGGGATATTCATGTCAGCAATGAGAGAGTGCATGGCAGGTAGTTTTTGAATGATATTGAGTTTTTATTGGCTGTATTTAAAAATTTATCTTTTTTCTTCACTACTAATCTCAGGTGTGCGTTTTTCAGGAGATGATTGTAGGGAAATTAACGACCACACAATGAACAATGAACAGGGCAACAGATACAGTTAAAAACTTGACCAATTCTGATTTTCCAAATGTTGCCACCTCTGATGATAATAATATTATAGAGCCATCATCAGCTGCTCCATCATCTGTTCTAAACTTACCTGTGTCTTCTGATGCTACACCTTCTAAGTCTATTGCTTCTTTATCTCCTGTTGCTACTTCTTCTGTTCCTTCCTCTCCGTTATCTCATGTTGCTGATTCTTCTATATCTACTTCTTGTTCCTCTTCTAGTGCCACGTCTCAGTCGTTTGCTTTTTTATCTTCCGTTGCTACTTCTTCTGCACCTTCTCCTTCTTTATCTTGTGTTGTTGACTCCTCTGTGTCTCCTGCACGTTTATCAACTTGTGCTACATCTTCTGTGTATCTATTGCTTCTTCGTCTGTTGCTGCTATTTCATCTGTATCTATTGCTTCATTGTTATCAGCTGGTACTTTCTCTTCTGATTCTTTGCCTTCCAATCTCTATTATAATCTCTATCTCTATTGTTTGGTGAACAATCG
>RQOL01000710.1:81542-165637 GCA_013076295.1 Sanderia malayensis | reverse complement strand
AAAAGCGCTATTGTTATCACGCCCTTGTTTCCAGACTATAGTTCTCTCTTATGACTATGATATCACCGACATGAACAAGGTCGTCAAAAGTTTCTTTTACTTAAGTGCAGTGTTCACATGTCCACTCACGTGTTATGCAACTTGATACTTTACTTTGCAGTCATTTTAGATATATAGAAGCATGTAATATTAGACTGGTTGTTGTATGAACGAACCATCTTACGAAACACCAGAATAAGTAGCAGGAGTATTTTTTGTGACAATGTGCAAAATTGAAAGTTCTCCATACTGATGCCTTATAATTTCAAAAGCTTTTAATCATGGCCTCGTTTTGAATATACACTTGTTCTTCCCGTCAGTTGTGGATGTTGATGATAGGCATTGAACCACCAAGTTTCAGAGCTTTATCTGTTCCTTTCCATTTTTGCGATTTTGACAAACTGTTGAAATTTATGAAAAACTTCCATACTGAAGCCTTATAAATGTAGGCCTTAATAACTTTTGCCTTGTTTTGGATATGCAAAAGTTTGAAAGATTTATCTCTTATTGTCATTTGCTGATTTCATTCATTTCCATCTTTTACTATCCTTTAAATCTTTCGATTGATATTAACTTTGTTGACATTTGATAAAAAAAAATTTTCATTGACCCCCCATATATGACGTAAGCAATAACATGACCCCCTGGCTGAAAATTTTTTGTCCCCTGGCGGATTTTGAAACCCAAACCCCCAACAACATGTCTCAAAAAACAGAAATCAGTTACCCTGATTGCTAGATTCTTATACGAATTTCCCTGTTTAAAAGGAATTTTAGAGGATTATATATTTGCTTGAAAGGAATTGTTATCTATGCTGATAACATTTGGGTACCTATTTGATATATATCAGCTTATGATGCCTCACACACATCAGGTAAGTAGACAAATATAAAAAGTAATCAATGTAAGTATATAAGTGTCAAACAATCCATCTCAAAGGAGGTATTTTAAGCTGAAAGCTTTGTTACAGTGTAAACATTGTACAATATAATATGTTGTAAATTTTCTGACAGGAACAACCCCCAATTTTTTAAGCGTAATTGGTTAGACATTGTAACAGGTAGCTCCTACCTGGAGGGAAAAAGTGACAAGCCTCGTTCCCATGTTACGGCTGTTTTACTGTAAAGTTCATTGCCTTGCTACAGTTGGGCCAGAGTCAATAGAAGGGAGGACTGGTCTAGAAGCCCATTGTTTCACCTGCCATTGTTCTATTGTTCACACCCGCAGAACTTGAACATCTGTGAAAAAGGTGTCACGTGACCAAACTGAGTGCACAGCAACACGCGTATTCAATATGGCTAGCGAGGAGAAAGACGACGATTCCGCTCATGAAGAGATGTTTGACCTGGAGTTATTGGATCAAAACGACTTCAATGACTTTTTTGATAACGACCTGGGTTTTGCAGTTGACGAGGTTTGTCTCCGTTTACTTTTATAAACATAAGCAGGTTTAATTGATTTCCGCTGCGGAGCAGCCGGGAATCTTTAAAACGCTATCGACGGAAGTTCAGAGGATCGTCGATCCGTGAGAAATCGGCCAATGGAATTTTTCAGATTTCCTTTGAAACAATAGAGCGAAGTTCTAATTTCACCCCCTGTTGATCTTCCATTGAATTGCTAACGTGCGATGGAAAGTCTTGCGCATACGCATCTGATGTTGTTCGTCATGTGATGTCGTTCGTTGCAACTTCGTTCGCATGAGCAGAGCAGAGCATGACTTTTCTTTCACTTTTGGGGCAGAAAGAGAAAGGGCGTAAAATAAAAACAGAAGAAAAAGAAGTAAGAAGACCGACCCTGTTTTGAGAAAGGTTAGTTGTTCATTGTTTTTTTGATAATTTATAGAATTAGACTACTGGAATTATACTGCGAATATGAAATTATTTCAAGAATTAATTTGAAAATCACTGCCAGACTCCAAATTGTCTGAACCATAAATTTCAGAATATTATTAGGTCCAGATATTTTGTAATCTAGGCTAATAATATTGCAGACATATCATTATCCATTCCATGCCCATATTTTTATTCGGGTATTTACCCTAATTGTTTCAAAACAGTTTTCTTGGCCTGTTGCCCATTTAAAGTTATTGTCTTTCTTTCGTGCATCAATAATTCAGCAAGCAACGTTATTATATATATCTGGCCTAGCCTTTTAACTAATATTGTTGTTTTCATTTCTGTTTTTGTTGACCTGGACTCTGCACGCAGGCCAGTGTTGACCAGGTTGCAGATGTTACAGACTAACATCCAAATGAAGATGTTACAGACTAACATCAGAAGACTATTATTGTTTAAAGCACAGTTTACTTCTTGCTTGATACCTTATTAATAATAATTGTTTGGAAGATGGATAATGTGTGTCTGTATGCAATGCAGATGACAAGAGAAAATCCAATTTATCACTTTAAGAAATTAGTTCAAGGCTCTTTTCACCAAGGAAATGCTAAATTTGGTGCAACTGCAGGTATGCAGTATGTCTGTAATGCCACATTTGCAATTTGTTGGTCAACTGTCAAATCTGTGTATTTTTGGAATTCAAGTGACCTTGATAATATTTTAGAAGAGAGTGACAAGTTATTTAAGAGCCTAAATATCCATAGATATATATCTGTAGATGATTTACCATACGAAATAGAAATACTTCACCATAATGTATCCCTTGAACTGCTTTTTAATATATCTGGAATGATGTCAGCCAATGAAGAAATTGATATAAGTTCACTTAGTTCAAACACTGAACTTGGAGATGGTGCATTATTTATTGTTCATAATTATTGTTTAGCAATTTTTTTTTATAAATCTGCTATGTATGTCTTTGATTCACATAGTAGAAATGAAATGACACAAACAGCCCCTGATGGATATAGCTCATTAATAAAGTTTGATAAAATTATTGAATTTCAAAAATTTTTGATCCAGTCAATTAACACTCCTTTTGAAATGCAGTTTATTAAAATTTCTGTTACTAATGCAGACTTGATATATATGAAACAAATCCGAAAAAGTGCTCATTATACAGAATACTATCACACAAAAAAACAAACTGGCATAAACCTGCATACACCACCACAGAAAAAAATTTAACCACATGTGTGATTTCTAATGAACAACCACATGGAAAACGAACTATGCAAGACAGTGATTACTCTGCAGTTATTTGCAATGCAGGCACCCACAATCAAGCACTGCAAAATGCCATCAGAAAATTTAAAATGTTAATAAAAGATGGACCCTACTTTATCTGTGTTGTATGTCATCGTTCTTTATATCATAAATCAGTGAAATTGTTTCCCCTTGACAGTTATACATTTTTAAATGACAACAATGTTTTCATCGAGCAAATTGAGAGCTTTGATGGGAAAAATACATCTGCATTACATGTCATAGAAAACTGTTAAAAAATAAAATTCCTTGCCAATCAGTGTCCAACAAATTGGAGCTCCCATTCACATCTTTTGATTTTTTGTCACTTAGACAACTTGAGAAGGTATTGATTTCATGAAGAATTTTGTTTAAAAAAATTGTTATAATGTCAAAAGGTCAAAGTCCGAAAATGAAGGGTACAATTTGCAATGTACCACTTGAAGTTGCTGATGTATGCAATTCACTTCCACGTGCTGAAAACAATAATGGCATTATATTTTCAAAGTTGAAAAGAAAATTGATGTATAGGGGTCATGTCTATTTTGAACAAATACGCCCTGAAGTTATTCAAATGGCACTTGAATATTTAAAGCAGTTTAACCATCTCTACAGTGATGTAGAAGTTGATACAGATGCTGTTCTCACAGGTATTGAAGAGCTTGACATAAATGAAAACAACAACTCAGACAGTGTCGATATTACAGAGGAAAATGAAATTTCTACTAAAAATAAAGTAGATGACAATGAAGAACACGCTGAAAATCCACTTGACAAACATAGGATTTCTTCAAATGAGTCTATGCTTGTAGATAACATTCCTTGTATAATTCCTGAGAATGAAAAAATTTTCAGTGTAGCTCCGTGTGAAGGGAAATTGCCAACATCTATTATTTTTGATAACAATTGTGAAGAACTTGCATTTCCACACTTATTTCCCACTGGCAAGTTTGGATATAAAATAAATCGTGATATAAGCCTTTCTCCATCAAAATATTTCAATCAACGACTTCTTAACTTTAAACAAACTTTTAGTTCAGATTCAGAATACATTTTTTTTGCCAGATCAATCCTTGAAAAATTGAACTTGAATAATAGTATTAGTTTTGCAATGAAAAACGTGCAAGGACAAGTTACAGCTGGTATGTTAACCACAAATTATAAAGAAGCTATAAAGGCATTCATTTCAGAAGAGAAAGGATTTAGTTTTATGAGCGGTGTTAAAGGAACTCCTGCACATTGGAAAACTTTTCTGTTGGAAATTTTAGCTATGGTTAAACATTTGGGATTACCAACCTTTTTTATGACTTTGTCATGTGCAGACTTAAGGTGGACTGCAGACTCAAAATATATCCACTGAAAAAATAAGTTCATTGTCGTATTTTGAAAGATGTAAGATATTAAATAGCAATCCAGTGCTTTTAGCTCGCCATTTCCAGTACAGGGTAGAAATGTTGTTCAAGTATATTTTGCTTAATACCAATAGCCCATTAGGTAGAGTTAAACATTATGCAATACGTGTTGAATTTCAAGTAAGAGGAAGCCCCCATGTGCATATCTTTATATGGATACCAACAGCACCAGTACTTACATAGGATACAAAATCCACTTATGTTGCATACATTGACAGTGCTATTAGTGCTTCTCTGCCACACAACTCTGAAAATAATTTATCTCAGCTAGTACAGTTGTACCAAACCCACAAACATTCAAAATCATGTAGAAAGTACAAAAATGTTCCTTGCAGATATAAATTTGGGCATTTTTTTACTGAAAGAACAATCTTAGCAGAACCACTATCTGATGATATAACAGGCTGAAAAACAAACATTCTCACTAAAAGAGATTCAATCTTGAGCAAAGTAAAATGTTGTATTGATAGCTATTTGGATCCCTCACTTGATTCTTATCAGGAGAAGAATATAAATGACATTCTCCAAGAGCTTAATATATCACAAGAAGATTATTACAATGCATTGATGGTTTCCCTTGACACTGACATTGAAATTCATTTGAAACGCTCACCACAATCATGTTTGGTAAATAACTATTCACCAGTTATTTTGCAAGCTTGGGAAGCAAATATTGACATACAACCTGTATTTAATCATTATAAAGCTGTTTCTTATATGTGTGCATACTTTTCTAAGGCTGAAACTGCTACATCAGATGCAATGAAAGAAGCTGCTAAAGAAGCACATACTAAAGAATATGAAAAAGTTTGAACAAATGAAAACTATTGCTTGTGCATATAGCAATAAAAGGGAATGCTCTGTCCAAGAAGCAGTATATATTTGCATGCCAGAATTGTGGTTACGAAGGTGTTCTCCGTCAGTTATATTTGCAAATACAAATTTGCCAGAACATCGTTACAGGGTATTTTTGAATGAAGAACAAATATCTGAATTGCCAGATGATGATCCATCAGCTTTCAAAAAGTCAATGATTGATATACTTAGATCGGCCAAGTTCTACTTACAAAAGTGGAAGGTACAAAATTGTTCATAATTTATGCTTTGCTGAATTTCTAGCTTCCTATGTGATTGATTATAAGCCCAAAGAAATTAATGATTGTCAACCAGAAATTCTAAATGGCGAATTGTTTGATTGTAATGAACCAACTCTGCTGCCAAACTCAATGCCGTTAATGTCTTCCAAAGAAACATTGAAACGTCGTAAAATCAGATCAGTGTTGAGATATCATAAGCCAAATAAGCATAAGCATCCTGAAAAATATGCACACCATTTACTTTTTATGTATTATCCATTTAGAGCTGAAATAGATTTGCAGAGTTCCATAGACAGTACATACATGAGTAAATTGAATGAACCAGGTGTAAAAACTGTAGTTAACAGAAACAAAGTAAAAATTGAGCCATTTGATGAGTTAGTTCATGATGCTTAAGAACTTTGCACACCACAACATCAGCTAATGAATATATTCATTCTGAAGATTCTTCTGGTGATGAAAATGAAGAAATTCCAACTGCCCCAAACAATATTGAAGACACTACAGAACAGCAATATCATGCAACATAAACATTTCACCCTTTACTTACTGACACTACCATCAATATTATGATAAGATCACTGAATGAAGAGCAGTTCCAAATTTTTGACATTGTTAATAACTGGAGTCGGCAATATATCAAAGGCTTGAATTGCAAATTAAACAGAACTGTAAGTCCATTGTACTTATTCATAACAGGAAATGGTGGATGCGGTAAATCATATTTGATCAAGACAATTTATCAATCTCTCAGAAAAACACTCTCATTTGGTGTTAACATAGAAAAAGAAACAGTGTTATTGCTGGCAGCAACAGGCATTGCTGCGATAAACATTGGAGGAACTACCATTCATTCAGCCTTAAACATACCTATTGGCCACTTTAACAAATTTATCCCAAAGCTGAATGATAAAATATGCTCATCCTTGAGAAATAAATTTTCAGAAGTAGCTGCAATTATAATTGATGAAATATCAATGGTTTCAAATAAACTTTTGTTGTATATCCACCAGCGTTTGACTGAGATATTTGGAACCCCAGATGATAAACCTTTTGCAAATAAGACAATGATATTTGTAGGAGATCTCTTTCAATTACCACCGATACAGGGGAAAAAAATTTTTCAACTATACAATGATGACTGGCAAAACCTTGCACACTTATGGAGGCTTTTTCGTATATGTGAACTGCAAGAAACGGTATGGCAAAGTAACACTATTTTTGTTGAAATGTTGAACAGAATACGTATTGGTGAGTTGAATGGAGATGATGAGAATTTGTTGCAGAGTAAATTTGTAAATCAATCTCATCCTGATTATCCACACAATGCGGTCCATATTTTTGCAGAAAACTCAGAAGCTGCAAACCACAATTCTATAATGTTGCAAAATATTGATGATGATTTGTGCAGCATAGAGGCATTGCATGAAATACCCAGCAATATTTCCCTGTCAATCATTAATGCAGCATTGGCTCGAAAGCAAACTGAGACGGGAGGACTTGCACCAATCTTGCATTTAAAAATTGGTGCAAAATTAATGCTTACACAAAATATTGATTTAAATGACAGACTTATAAATGGTCAAATGGGAATACTGGTTGATATAACAATAAATTCAAATGGAAAACCAAAACGGCTATATGTCAAATTTCATGATTCTGAAGCTGGGCTTAAGGCTATGGTGTCTGATTCTCATGCTAGACAATTAGGCTCTGTACCAATTGACCATGCCATTGCAAATATCAAATTAAACAACAAGGATAACCATTCCCCACTCATTGTAAGAAGAGAATTTCCTGTTATGCTTGCTTGGGCATGTACTGTTCACAAAGTACAAGGCCTCACATTACAACAAGCTGTTATTAGTTTTAGCCTTTACAGGCAAAGATATTTCAATTATGGACAAATGTATGTTGCTCTTAGTAGAGTTTCTTCGTTGGAAGGCCTTTTTCTCACTGGGGAATTTAACCGCTCTGTTTTCAGGACTGATCCTATGGTTACAAAAGAATATGAACTGTTGAGGCACAATTTCTCTGCAATTTTACCTGAACTATGCAAGTTAACTTCCAGTTCCTTGAATATTGCACTTATTAATAAAAGGTCTCTCAGAGAGCATGCACAAGACTTAGCAAAAGAAAGAATCATAATTTCAGCAGAAATCACTTTTGTGACTGAACTCAAATAAAACCAAATAATGATCTTTTGCAAATAACACAGACATTGTCAAATTTATCATCTGTTTTTAGCAGCAATGAAGATCAGTATACAAGTGTTGCATGCTTTTATAAAAATGGCATTCAGCTCAGTCATGAAGAATTGGTACCTGGATTTACAAAATATAGATTTTCCAAATCATCTTTTTTCTCATCACCTATACAAGCACTATTAATTTACCGAAAAAATGTCACACCCTTGCCATCTTTTTTTGACAGCTCAACTTACTTTGCTAGTGCAAATTCCAACATACAAATTATATTGGGAGATTTCAATATAAATTTGCTAGATCATAACGAGACTTTATCTGCCATACTTTATGATTTTATTTCTGTTTCCTGTGAACCAACACATATATCAGGTTCATGCCTGGATCATGTTTATGTGAGAAAATCCTTGGCTACTAGTTTTACATTACATTGTATGCTTAAAAATACCTACTTTTCTGACCATGATGCTGTAATATTGAATTTACAACACTGCAATGAGTAATTTATGTCATAAATATATTAGCATATTCTCCACAATTACAGTAAATGTTCCATGCAACAAATTTTTTATCATGACCACTGCATTGAAAGGCAACAATATTCATAATATCTTCATAATGTATATATACATATATATATATATATATATATATATATATATAAACACCTTTTTTGCAGCACTGAACATGCCAAAAAAAAGTTCAAAATCTGAACATGCCGCAGCCTCATCTACAAAAACAGCCTCATTTGCACAAGCAGCCCCGTCTGCATCCCCAGCACAGACATCATCATCTGACATGCCACCAGCAACTCTATCTGGACAAACATCATCTCAGACACCACCAGAAAAGAAAAGAAGAAGGTTCTTTCATTCTTCACCAACAAGACCAAAAATTGGTAAGTTCTCAACAATATACATACCAGTGGTGGTGCTACCGAGGGCTAACCCCTCCGTCACTAGATGAATAGTAATTTTGTTTGTTTTTTGGAGCACATTTTTTAAATTTTAGCCCCCTGTCACAAGTGCCAACCTCTTTGTCAGAGGAAACCTAGCACCACCACTGATACATACATACTGACAAACATGTATATAAGATAGATTTTGGGGTTCAATACTGCCAGCTTCATTCCATTACTTAAAACTGAAATTAATTCTGTGTCATTTTAAATGACATACAACATTTTTCTCTTCAATTTCATATCTTTTGTGCCCTGCTTGACACTTCATGTAAGACCTAAGCAACACCAAATGTTCTGAAATCATGGTAGGGTTGTGGTCAGGCATCAAATTTTAGGATATTGGGCATCGTTAGGTCTTGCACCATGTTCTTGCCTCCAACAGCATAGTTTATTACTGATTGATATTGACACCCAGCTCCTAAATGTGGAAAGAAATTACCGCATTTAGATCAAGATCAAGCAATCATAACATGCACCTCTTGCTCCAGATGCATTCTTTCATCAAAGGCTTTCATGGGACTGAACTGCCTTATTGATGTTGAGTACAACGATACCATCATAACTATCACTGCCTTTCATGAACAGCTTACCAAATTTTTTGCTGAAGATGTTCTGACCATAACACCACAATTACTCCAGCAGAAGATTTTGTTGTTGCAGAATGTTGATTTTTATTACAATTCCAAGAACATTCTCACAAACATGAAAATGCATAATAATTAGCTTCAAACTGATTCCATTGCTTTATATGCACAAGATAAAACCGCTGCTTATTATACTTACAATTATATATATAGTACAACCTCCATAAAACAGACAGCACTGCTATCAGCTCCATCCTTCACTGCAGACACCTGTCCTGTAAGCAAATGTTTTCATCAACAATGTCACCCAACCTACCCAACAACAGCTTTTCATTAAATTTTTTGTTTTTGTCAGAGGTGTCATTCAAATTTAACTATCTATTAAAGGGGGTCCTGCTGTATTTTAATATAGACTTCGTAATAAATGTTTTCATCAACAATGTCACACACCCAACAACAGCTTCTCATAAAGTCCTTTCTTTTCCTCACAGGCATAGCTATCACTCAAATGTAACTGTCTGTTGTTAATGGAGCTTTTGCTCTATTTCAGTATATACCGTATTTCCTCTATTCAGTGCCCCCCCTCCTTTGAGTGCCCCCCTCTAATGAGTGCCCCTCCAAAAATCACGAAAATTTAATTAGCGCCCCGGGCGCTCATTACAGGAAATACGGTACTCGCTAATAACCAAAATGTTATTAACAGTTCCTCATTATATGTGGAATAATCTTTGTAATGTCATTTATTCAACTGTCATATATAATAAATACTTTCCTTTTACATTTTATAGTCATAATTAATGCTTGCTTTTACAAGTTACAGTTTTTTACAAAAATGTTTTGTTTAGTTTTACTTCATCGTGTCTTTTTCCTTTTCTTTCTTCATGATTACCATATTAGCAATTTTTTAAGAATACTCCTAAGATTTATGGACCAATCTTATTTGAAAGTTGCTCAATAACGTCTATGCAACTGCACAAACGCTTGCAATACTTCCATTAACAGAGTATTTGCTCAGTTGCTCTATTGTCTTCTATTGTTTTAATAATAATAACCTATTGTTTTTTACCCAAAACCCCAGGCTCAGTGTTCTTATAAAGTATGTTCTCATAAAAAAGTGTTCAGCTTCCACTACCGTAACAAAATATATTCCCAATTGCCACTGTTATCGTTTTTAACAAACAGCTTTGATACAATTTGTTCTCTTGCACATCTCCTTCTCGTTAAACCAATTTACAAATACCGTAAATCTTATCCCGGCAGAAATCTTCGGATAGGAATATCTCTTGTTTTCCATTTTTTCCGTGTGTACAAAATTTTAGGCCATCACTCACCATCTAGAATTTAGGCCCTCACCAACCATCAATCATATCATCTAGCTGCCCGCCTTGAGTTTGGCTGTTAGATTCTGAGCTGATCCTGCATTTAGAAATCTAATAGTTAAATTCACCTTTTTTTATCTTAGATTATGGACGACAAACTTATATGCTGCGAGACCTGCCAGAAGACTTATAAAACGAAGGGTGGTTTGACAAAACACATCAAAGCAAAGCACCCAAGCAGCTCCCAAGAAGCACATGGCAACATCACGAAGCCTATGTACATGGCTGTTATCAAAAAGCTTGTTAATGAAGCGAAAAACGACCTTTCTGCTGATGAATGTTACCCCAGTTTTATTCGTAATCTTGCAAGTTCATATAAGTTTGAAGTTATAGACCAAGATTTACTCAACAAGATCGTTGAATTGTACAACTCCCTGTGCAAGAACTCAAAAGCTGAAAAATTTTACTCATGCTATTATCAAACAATAGCATTGAATGCAAAGAAATATTTTAAAACACTCAACCCTCCAGTCTGTACAATTTTAGCAACCTTACTTTGTGACAAAATTTTAGCTTATTTTAACAAAAAAGATGAGGAGCCAAAAGTAATGAAGCCAATAACATCTAAAGAGCTTGATGGCCTGAAGTACCTAGCTGGCTACGTCATACATGCAGTCCACAGAAAGCTGTTTTATACCAAGCGAGTCATAACAACATTAGACGTTTGCTGACGTTTCATCGTTCCATTCCACTGTAATGATAACAGTTTACAAACTGCATTTATCATCTAGTTCTGTTTTTGATGAAAACAAAAAGTGTTTTACTGAGATTTTATTTCTTTCAAGTAAGAGTTATCAATGTGCGACCATGAAACTTGCATTTTCTGTCTGTGCCCACCTTTAGTATTACCAGTAGCTGGAACCACTGATCTTTGCATATGGATTGTATTTTCATTAAATCCGAATTGCCACAATGTTGGGTTGTCACTGCGGCACCCCAAGCTTCTTTGCCTACCAAAATGTTCTTCAACAATATCTTGATTGAACCTGTTGGTAAGAACGAAATCTAAACCATTTTGAAGGAGGAACTGGGTGGCTTCAATCACAGAATGGCTGGTGAGTTTCAGGCCTTCGAATTTTTGAAGGGATATAAACATCTTAGCTTTTTCACTTGCTTTGTAAGGTGTGCTCTCCACACTTTTCTTCCATTCCTCTAAATATGGAAGAAATTCCTGCCGAAGCCAATCAAACCTGGCATCTGCGCAACTGAGAAACGGTTTCAGAGACTCTTTTCGTTTTATTGCACCTTCTCTTGGGCTCCGTACATTCAATATATCAAAGAAACTATCCATGTTTCTGCAAAAAAGAGCAGTACTCTCCACAGCATTGCCATAGTATTCACTGAGCACGTTGGCAGTTGTTTCACTTAAAGCTTGAGCGGCTAAACATACGTTCATTACAGAATACAAGGTTAGTTCTGTATGCTCCTTTGTAAGCTTCGGACAAATCTTCAGTCCATTGGCAATGTCATCATTTACGATTTGACACAAGTCACTCCACATCAGGTGCTTGCCATTCATCCACATCAATCTTGGCTTGTTATTTCCAGAATGATACAAGCAATTTCTTGCAGTTTTTATTAGATGTGGAGCATCTGCAAAGAACCACAGATATCGATCTGGTGCATACAGGTTGACAGTCCCGTATGTAACTGAATCATTGGTTTCACCACTCAGCTTCTCGTGCATCTTAAAAAACTTGCGATTGGATGAAGCCCCATCACAAACGGCTGTGATAACTGGAAGAGAACAGGAAAGTTCCAAAATAGAAACAGCTTTCCAGAAGATTGACATGATCTTGAATGATGTTAAACAGCTAGTTGCGAAGTATGCCAAATTGAATTTCAAATTACTTGCTAAACCATGAACATAAAAAACAAGGACATGCGTTGCAAGCTCTTCTGCCTTTTCAAAGCAAGCAAAATTCAAATCTGGGTCCCCAAGATCTACAAACCCAATTAACTCTTTGGTGTGCTTGTCAAAAACAAGTTTTGACTGTATCTTCATTTCATCAAAAGCGAGTGCAACGTATCTTGAGGTCCTTGCAAGTTTTGAGTTTCTCTGGGCAATTCTTCAACAAAAGCAGCATTAAAACCCACTTTTGGTTTGATCGCATTTCGGTAATCTCTAAGAGTCCTTCTGCTAGGTAATATAAAAACTTTGGAGTTCCTCAGCTCATCATAGGCAAAAGCAGATTTGGCAGCCAGGGACAAACAAAATCTGATTATCATGGGATGGAATCTCACTACATGAGGGTTCCCTTGAAAGCACCACTGTTGCTGCTCCCAAATTAATCTCATAAAGGGGGTAACTGTGCCATCATAATTATTTATCAGTGCTTTGATATCTTGGCTCAGGTCAGAAGGGACGTGAACACCAGCAGATTGAATGTCAAGCCTCATCCTTGCAATTTCTTTCTCTAGCTGGGAACACTTTATCCTTTGAGCTTGTAATTTCTTGCTAATTTCACACGATTTGGATGGGTAACTGTGATAGGTGCATTAAGCTTTGCTGTGGTGTTTATTTGGTGACGCTTTTTAATGGCTTTTGTTTCAATCTTTTTTTCATGCACGCTGCAGTTACCACACATTCTCTTATCTTGCAGCAAAATTAGGCATTTTGTTGTACGCTTATACACTTTTGTTTGGTAAGGTGGAATATTCTCATTTCCCAGAATCACTTTACATGCAATAGTATGGTCAATTAATTCATCATCTGTTTTAGTCGATCCATGACAGAGTTGAAATTGCTGGACTTTATGTAACAGGACCGATATAGTGGTAGTATATATATGCTAATGAGCAGCCGCTTTTTTTAATGTTTAAGGATTGAAAGGTTAAATGTTTAAGGATTACGGATTGGACGTTAAATGTTTAAGGATTTTGGATTGTGTAAGAGAAAATTGATGCAAAAAAAATAAATGAATAGTTTTGAAAAGTGGAATTGATGGACGTTAAATGTGTAAGGATGTTGGATTGTGTAAGAGAAAAATGATGTCAAGAAAAAATTGAGTAAAAATAAATTAAATGAAGTCATTTGGATGATATAATGAGATGTGAGATAGAGTAAAAGTAAAATGGAAGGACGAGAGATGAATAATAGAAGTTTAAAGCGAGTGGTAGAGTTGCAAAGATTGAATAATGAATTAATAAAGAATCAGATTCAAAATGGACAATTGATAGAGGAATTGAATAGGCTTGATGATGAATGTGCAGAGATAGTGCGACAGAATAGTGCACAAATTGAAATTTTGGAAGTGGAAGAATCAGCGCAAGAATTGCACGGGTTGGCGGAGAAATTTGAAGAAGAAGTGAGAGAAATTAATGCAAGCAGATAGATGTTGTCTAAAGAATCGTTAATGGTAATAGATGAGTTTATTTTATGTAAAAGACATGACATAAAAAGAGAAAAAGCGGACAAGAAAACAAAAGTTGTTTTGAGATTGGTTGATGAGATATACGAAAGACATGGACAATTAGTAAGATCAATATATAATAGGTTAGAATCGTTAAAAATGATAGATAAGATATCGATAAATGTGATTATAAATGAAATGAATGTGGATGGTAAGAGAAATTGGGGAAGGGTTATTGCAGTATTTGTGTTGTGTTTTGAAATATTAGAGAGATGGGATGAGAGAGATATGGTTAGAGATTGCTTGGCGAATTATATGCGTAAAGAAGACCAAGATTGGGAATTCTTTATGAATAAATTTGATAAAGGAGGTTGGAGTGTAATCGAAGCTGTTGGAAAAATGATAGATTTTTTATTAAAGTTGTAAAATAGAAAGTGTATTTAAGTAGCGAAGAAAAAGTGTAAAGTCATTGTGTGATAATATTGATTCAAAGATGGGTGTAGAATATATATATGATTTTATTTGTTCGGCTACGTGTAATGAAGCAGTTTTGAAGTCATATTAATATTTGAAAAATCTACCAGAAGCTGATATTGTAAAACAGTATTTATTTGTTGGAGCGAAAGTAGGTATGTGTGAAGTTCTGATAAAATCAAGAGTACATGTGAAAACTGAAGGCAATGTAGGAAAAAAGGAATTGGAATGGATGCAATATGGAAAAGAATTTGCATGTGGAAAATTGGAGAAAATGTCAAAACTAATTTTTGAAAGTTATGGGGTTAAATCAGATTTAGATGAAGAATGGATTCCAGTATTTCTACCGATCGCAGGTAGAAAACGAATGTCGTTAGCAATGAATTTAAAACGTGAGAAAAACGTTAAACAAAAAGAACTGGATGAAAGAGAGGAAATGAACATGAATAAAATAAGACTAGTGAATGTACTAAAAATGAAAGAAGAAAATGAACATGAATAAAATAAGAGTAGTGAATGTATGTTTTTGTAATTAATGATGAATATATCATTTAAAAGTAGTAAAAACAAAGTTTATTGGTAAAAAGTCAGAATGGCGAAATTTAAGACAGGTGCAAAATCTATGTTGCTTTCTAATCAAACTACCTATGATATGTTATTGAGAGATAGGTATTCAATGAATAGACAAGATTTTGCGATAAGACAACTTGATCTAAAGAGCAATGTGACTAAAGAGGAGTTAGGAAAAAAATTTACGAAAAATTATTTAAAGATGATTTTAAGGTATAAATAGAAGAATAGAAATAAGTTGGTAGTGATACCAGCTACTATTCCAGGTAGATTAGTGATTGGCGGAATAATTGTAACATAAATGGAAAGTAAAGAGAATAAACCGTTGCTGGCTCATCATAAAGAGAATGAAGTAGAAAATCAAGAAAAAGGATCGGAGTCAGTGAATAATAATAAACATGCATTGATTCCATTACGGGATTATAAAAGATTACAGGAAATTAAAGCGTTAGATGTTCCGAATAATTATGAACAAAAAATTAAAGAATTACGAGAAAAAGCATTAACAACTGAAAATTCAGTTGAAAGAGTAGCTTTTTTAAATAAAGCAATACAATTAGAAGAAGTGTTGAAATCAGTCTATATCGAATCAGGATTGGAAACTCAAAGCGCAGGAAGACAGAAGAATGAAAAGATAGAAGCGAATGTTCAAAATCAAAGAATTGATGAATTAAATCAGCGAATAAAAGAAATAAGTAATGGTAAGAAAATAACATCAGTGGAAAAGGCAGAAAAAATTAAAAAGCTTATTCAACAAGTTAATGTATTAAGAACGGTATTTAAAGAAAAAAGAACAGCATTTGAAGCAAATTTTGAATGGCGAAGATGTAACAGATGTAAATTTAAATGCAGTAAGTAATTTAAAACCTGGAACATTACAATTTGTGAAAGCATTGAGAAATAGTAAAGATATAAAATTTGATAAAGAGGAGGATATACTGCATATAGGAGATGAGTTTATTCCTGGTGTGGGTAAAGCAGAGAAGTTTATTGAAAATATTAATAACCCGCATAAATTTATGAATATTCCAGTCAGTTTAATTTCAATTGCAAAAAAATTAGTATCAGAAGGATTGAATATAAATATATTACCTCATGAACTGCAAAGAAGAACTGCAGTAGAAAGGGAAAAAACAGATAAAACAAGAAAATATAGAAAAGGCAGTAGCAGGACCGTCAGGATTAGTTGGTCCTAAAACAGTAAAGGAAGAGCCTATAACTCCAGCTTCACTTCTGAAAATGCGATCAGAGAGGAGATCGAGATTAAGTAAGGAATTAAGAGAGAAGATTAATCGTGCTTCTAAACAAAGGGGAGAAAGTGATTCGGATAGCGAAACAGAAGGACCATATTATTCACCTGTTGCCACACGTACAAGACGTCAAGGACGGTTAAAAAGACAGTTAGATAAAGATTTGCAGGGACGAGGGTATAGTAATATTTCCAAAATGGTAGATCGGCAAGTGGAACATTCATTGAAAAAATTATTATCGAGAGATAGATATCTAGCAGAATCAGCATATGTGAATGATTCAGGTTTTGAAGATGACGATGATGATGAACCAAGTCGTCTAAGAGATAGAGAAAGTAATCGAATGTCAGCAGCAAAAAGACCGAGATTAATGGAAAGGGAACCGAAAATGTTGATTGACGAAAAGAGTATTGCGCAGAGAGTTGCCAGAGAGTTGAATAAAAC
The DNA here is from genome assembly GCA_013076295.1 of Sanderia malayensis. Lineage (NCBI taxonomy): Eukaryota > Metazoa > Cnidaria > Scyphozoa > Semaeostomeae > Pelagiidae > Sanderia > Sanderia malayensis. The sequence goes on along the minus strand of RQOL01000710.1, from coordinate 148,730 downwards.
ATATAAAAAGAAAGCCACTAGAAAAAAGAGGAGACGAGTGGTGGAAAGTAGCAGTGACGATGAAACAGGCACAAGCAGTGAAAGTGAATCAGAAGAAGAAGAACCAGAAGAGAGTGCTGACGAAGAAAGTGAATGTTTTGGAAAATAAGCTCTCAAATTAATGTTAAAAGCCGAAAAGAAAGGAGGATTAAGAAGATTTAAGAAAGCACAAGAGAAAATGATCAGTGATATTGAACAGTTATTTAATGAGTATAAAAAATCAGAAGATAAAAATGAATAAAATTAATGATCAGAGTATATTGAATGAAAAATTATCTGAATGCTAGAACACACCGAGTTTTCCTGGATCATATTCTGGTTGGAATAAATTTTATATGTATGCAAAAAAGGAAATACCGAAATTAACAAAAGCTCAAGTAATAGAATGGTCAAAGTCAAATATTACACACGGGGATTATAAACCAATCAAAAGAAATTTGTTCATCCACCTATAAAATCAGGCCGACAGAATTATTGTTGGGAATTAGATTTAATGGATGTTCACAGTGATGTTATATTTCATCTGGACTTTAATAAAGGAATCAAATATTGATTTTGTTGTGTAGATCAATTTTATAAATACGCGTGGGTGAGGTCAATGGTTAGTAAATCAGGCCCGTCTCGTGTATTAGCTATGCAAAGTATATTTGATGCAACAAAAAGGCGACCGAAAATGATAAGAGCCGACAGAGGTTCTGAATTTATTAACATCTCCTTTAAAGCATTAATGAAAAAGAATAATGTGAAATTAATATTTGCGAATGATGATCCGAAATGTGCTATAGTTGAAAGATATAACAGAACATTAAAGTTGAAATTAGTACGATATATGCAAGCAAATAATTCAAAAAATTATTTAGATGTTTTGGATGAAATTGTAGAAAGTTTGAATATTTATAATAATAATATAATAATAATAATAATACGAACATTTTAACAGGATAAAAGCTTCAACAAGATTGCTGTTTTCAATGCCTTTCCTGCCTAAAAGAAACAAAATGAAATACTAAAAGCCTAATTTAAATTTTTGTTAAATTAAAATTAAAATTAAATTAATGCCGTTAATGCCTAATTTAAATTAAATTTAAACAATAAATAAAGTCCATGACGATTTTTCAAAAACAGTTTGTTAAAAACATATTTTCTATTCATCTTAAAAATAAGTCCAGTTTTTCCTTAAAATCCTTTCTATTTTCAGCATGTCTGACATCTATCGGTAGATCGTTATATAATTTTGCCCCCATGTAGCGAAAACCTTTTCGTGCATATTCAGTTTTGATGCTTGGCAAAGTGGCTAGGCAATTATTGTTTCTTGTGGACTTTGTGTGTGTATTCATTGTGAAATGGCTCTGTAAGGCGTCACATATATCATTATTTAAGATGTTATATACCAGGATGCAAGCTCGCTTTATATTTGATTTTTCAGGTGACAGACCACCGCCCTCCTTTGAGCCTACGCCAATTATTCCCAAAGCTCTTTCATGAGGAGCGGCTAATTTTCTCGATTGACCAGACGCTAGTTTCAGGTTTAATATCCCACAATATGTAACCAAAGGTACAATCATAGAACGATAAAGTCTACACGCTGTTGCGGTGTCCAAGAAACGTCTCATCTTTGAAAGAAGACGTAACCTGCCAGACGCTCGTTTATAACATAGTTCAAAGTTGGAGTTTAGATTCAACGTTGGGTCGACTTGTACTCCCAGATATCTATACGAAGTTGTTTCATTGATTTTAATCCCTTTGTATCGTACACATATTTCTTCACTCTGTCGTTTCAGTCGTTGGGCAGTTCCAAAAACCAACACCTCTGTTTTTCCTTTCTTTGCATTTAGAATTAGTTCATTCTTATCCATCCATTTCTCAAGCTTTGTCATTTCATTTGTGAGGACTTTGCTAATATTTGTAACATTTTTATCTGCCCAATAAACAACCGTATCATCAGCATATTTGACAATATTTGTCTCAATTACATCAGTTATGTCATTAAAGAACAAAACAAAGAGTAAGGGTCCAAGGATGGAGCCTTGTAGAACACCACATAATAAATGCTGAGCTTCTGATAATACATCATTATAGCTTACTTGTGCTGACCGATTAAACAAATAGTCCTCAAACCAGGTAAGTTCTTTGCCGTTAATGCCATATGATGGTAGCTTTGTTATCAATTTGGAATGACTAATGGTGTCAAAAGCCTTTTTGAGGTCAATAAAGACGGCACCGACAATTTTCCCTTTGTCTACGCTTTTCCTGATGTCATCCAGCAACAGTGTTGCTGCTAACTCTGTTGACATTTTTGCTCTGAACCCAAACTATCTTGTAGAAAGTAGTTTGTTTTGGTCTAAAAAGTTTATCAACTGTTTCTGTACAATCTTCTCTACTAGGGGTCATCACTCGCTTCGCTCGTTCGCCCCAGCCCGTCAAGTAAAAAAGGCTTTATCTGGTTGGCGCACTTCGTGCGCTGCATTCGCTTACGCTCATGCCTCTTTCAACCCCACGTACAATGGGTTAGCTCGCTGCGCTCGCCTGTCTATCTATTATCAAGAAACATTGTCTGATAGGGCGCACTTCGTGCGCTGCATTCGCTTCGTTCATGCCTCTTTCAACCCCACGTACAATGGGTTAGCTCGCTGCGCTCGCCTGTCTATCTATTATCAAGATGCATTGACTAATAGGGCGCACTTCGTGCGCTGCATTCGCTTCGCTCATGCCTCTTTCAACCCCATGTACAATGGGTTAGCTCGCTGCGCTCGCCTATCTATCTATTATCAAGAAACATTGTCTGATAGGGCGCACTTCGTGCGCTGCATTCGCTTCGCTCATGCCTCTTTCAACCCCACGTACAATGGGTTAGCTCGCTGCGCTCGCCTGTCTATCTATTATCAAGATGCATTGACTAATAGGGCGCACTTCGTGCGCTGCATTCGCTTCGCTCATGCCTCTTTCAACCCCATGTACAATGGGTTAGCTCGCTGCGCTCGCCTATCTATCTATTATCAAGAAACATTGTCTGATAGGGCGCACTTCGTGCGCTGCATTCGCTTCGCTCATGCCTCTTTCAACCCCACGTACAATGGGTTAGCTCGCTGCGCTCGCCTGTCTATCTATTATCAAGAAACATTGACTGATAGGGCGCACTTCGTGTGCTGCATTCGCTTCGCTCATGCCTCTTTCAACCCCACGTACAATGGGTTAGCTCGCCTGTCTATCTATTATCAAGAAACATTGACTAATAGGGCGCACTTCGTGCGCTGCATTCGCTTCGCTCATGCCTCTGCCTACTCCTCTTGCAACAGTTTGGCTCGCGTCGCTCGCCTGATAACCCCTTATCATAATTTGTTTGTTAAAACTTTGGGCTTGTTTACATTAGGCCTAAGCGTCGCAAGCATGCCGAAGCAACAATGGCGGTCGTACAAAAACTAAAACTATCTCACTCAAAAAACAAAACAAAGCTATCACCTGTGTTCTCAATTGTCTCCTGTAATTTTCCAGAGGTTTCTCAAACAATTAGCAAGGCTTTACAAAGATAATTCAGGTCGCAGAACATTTTGAAAGGCGCCCAGTTTATCCTTTGTGTTGAAAACAAAAACACGCGTCTTCTCCAAAAGTACCTGCTGCCTGCCGAGGGCAAATTTGCATGATAACGAAAAACGCGTCACTGTTCACGTGAAGTTGCGAAAGAGCCAATCAAATTGCAGGAAAAGGCGAAGCGAATCACATGAAGAGCGAACACTCTTTTCGAAAATGGAGTTGGGGACGCGAATTTGGAAGTTTCGCCAGCGTAAACCGTCGTTTTTTCGTGATAGCACAATTAATGGAGTAATTAATGGAATAACTCAAAAATTCTTTTAAAATAGGCTTCCAAAAATAGATAACTTTTGCCTACTCCAGAAACGGAGCCTTTCCATGCAAGTGTCAACATTGTGCCATCCCATTCAAAAAAGCCTTATTGATCACCAAATCGCTGTTTCGTCCCATTGTTTTTGGGCGTTCGACCTATTGTTTCGGGTCGAATCTATTGTTTTTGGCAGGGAAAGTGCGTCATCACGTGACTCCGTAGAATATATATATTAGATCACCTTGGAGACTATGGGTAGAACTGATATCGGTCTATAGTTATCAAAGTTTGTTGTAGATCCTGACTTGTGCAAAGGAATGATTTTAGCTGATTTCCATTCCTGTGGGAATTGGCCAGTGTCAAGAGACACATTTATTATGTGGGAAAGTGGCACTGAAAGCACGCCAGCAGCATCTTTTATGAGACCTGGGGGAAGGTCGTCAATTCCAGTTGCTTTTGACCGCTTTATGGATTTAATGATCTTTTCTACACCCATGTTTGTTACTAATTGAAATTTAAACACATCTGTTGTTCTCTTTGGGATGGAAGCATGAAACTGCCAAGCAAAGTCTTAAGCAAGATTGATTTTTGCTTCCAAGATTACACAATATTCATAAAAAACCAACAGAAACCATTTGAGATTTTGGTTTTGTCTGATGATTCTTTTCCATCGATTTCAAATACTCGGTTGTTGCTTAAGCTCTTTGCTTTTCCTGGATAAATCGATTTTACACTCTTCCAGAATTTGCTAGGGTCACCGGTTGAGTTCTCACTCAGAAGATCTTTATAGTAAGATGCTTTTGCCTGTCTTATAGCAATATTTATCACATTTCGCTTCTGTTTATACTGTGCTCTATACAACTCTATATGTGGCGTTTTCCTAAATTTGCGAAGGAGCCTATCTCTTTCATTCATATGTTTCTTTACGTCATCAGTTAACCAGGGTGCCAGTTTGCCCCTAACTTTTTCCACAATTTTAGGGGCTTGCCTGTCAAAAATTTCCAAAATAATATTTTTCCTTTTCCTCCAAGCCTCGTTTACTTCTCTGGAATTGAGAACCGGGTGCCAGTTTTGCTTTCTTATATCTTCACACATTTCTTTTGGGTTATACTTTCTATAGTCCTGGCATTTGATTAATCTTGGACTGAATTTTGTCGAATTTATTTTTCTAACGCATCCTACCATATCATGATCGCCAATGCCTGCATTACGTCATGGTGTATTATTGTCTCAGGTCTGTTCGTTGCAATGATGTCAATAAGAGTTTTTGTGGTATTGCAGACTCTGGTTGCCTTTCGAATAATTTGCTTTAAACCATTTGAGCTGATAATAGATTTGAAGTCTTTTCCGTCCCCTGAGACTAAATAATTCACATTCACATCTCCCAGGAGTATCGTTTCCAATGACGATTTGCACGAATTCTTTAACATTTCATCGAAAGAATTGTTAAAGTTTGTTGACAGGTGTTTTGAGGAATTTGGTGGACGATAAATAATTCCAGTTAGATATGGGCTGGATTTTAATGGTTTGATTTCAAGCAAGATACATTCTATTTCTTCTTTTTCAAGAAGAAATCGTCGATTGTAGGTTATTTTATCCGAGATATATGCTGCTACTCCACCTCCTTTCCCTGGCTTTCTCGGTTTGTTGCAAAGGAAAATCCAGGTATAGCATACAATGCCTCAGCGTTTTCGTCCGCTCTTCCTGGCTGAAAGTGTGTCTCATTCAGTGATAATATATCCATATTGGGGAAACTCTTCAGCATCTCAACTACATGGTCAAAGTTTGACGAAAAGCCACGCACGTTATGGTGAAGAATCTTGACTCCTTTTTTAGAAGTAAGCTTTGCCAGCTCCGGTTAAATCTATTATTTTGACTTGGTCCTGGGCATGGATGAACATCTCCACACATCAACAACAATAGGTTAAAAAATGTCGACTTCGAACATTTGACAGCAAGATTGTATCTGCCAACTCTTGTTTGCCATAGACTAGAGAAAATATAAGTCTTGCAGTGCTTGTTTAAGTACTCGTCAGGAGGACTTCAATATAAGCTACCACCAGAGACGAAAGCAGGTTTTCTTACTCTAAAGCTGATAATCAGAAGGAGAGCAATGAAAAATAGGTGCTTCACCATGATCGCCATTCAGCTCACCATTGGACATCCCAATACCAACAATTTTGCAGCATCCTTGCCAACTTTACTGTTTATGCACAGGCTTTCCGTGAATTTGGATACAATGAGATTAAGGAATGTGAGATTCTTGGTAAAGACTTTGTAATTTATATGTGTATAATTGTTGACACCATGCAGATCATTATGCAGTTAATGGTTAGAGTACAGAGTCTTTTGCATCTGGTGGCCAAGAGCAAAACTTACGCTTGAAGAATTGTAAAAAGAGGATATTGAACATCCTTCAGATTGCCTCAAAGAACTGCACAACAACATCAGTGATATAGTCGAAAAGTCAGAATTCAAGGGTGACCAGTTAGTGGATGGTTGAAAAATTGTTTTCCATGATTTGGAAGTTGATAACTGGGTCGTCAGGGACCCGGCTGATTGCAAAAAAGATTTTGAAGTATTTGTTGGAGATCTGATTAAATCTATTGATAATAGATACAAACAATGTGTGGCTGAAGTGTGCGTTCTACTTGTCTGCCTTGACGTCGAAGTCATTATCTCGCTTCTTTGTGATGAAAGGAAAAACGAAAGGCCAAAAATCGATGAAATCAAGCTTGAGGAGTTTGGGCAAGAGAGCTTCAAGCAATTCTTGGAATACATCTGCTCCCTGGAGCACGTGAAGTCAGCAATTGATGATGGGTTACTGCAAATCGATCCTGGCCTTTCCCATATGCTTCATAGGAAATTCAAGCAAGGCTTGAAAATGCTGCTTTGGAATAGAATAGATTTGGTAGGAAAGTGGTTTATTTCAACGAAGAAAGGAAGTCAAAGTCAAGCTGCAATGTTGGGGAAAGACGCACAGGTGTTACAATCATTCAAAATGGTAACTAATAAAAACTCGTTCGATTTGGTATTCGCTATGACCTTTTCAGGAGATCAATCAAAATATGAAGTAATGCTAAATGAGGCAGCTATATATAAGTCCTTTTATATAGATGAAGATGTCTACACAGAGTTAGGAAAAGAGATGTGTTTCGTCATGGACATAGCTCTGGCAAAAGGTGGCCCAGAGTCAGTGGTTGAATCTTTTTATTCACTGATGAAATTCCAACAGAAACATGGACAGCAACTAAATGAAAATCTTTCGTTGAGGGCAAAATTAGATTGGAGCTTACCAAATATTCTCCAGTAACAGAAGATGGTTCAAAAAGTTGCAGATATATATAGAAAAGGAGACAAAAAGAGAGGTCTCAAGAAACATGCCCAACCAGTTGTTGGCGACAGAAGTACTTACAAGTACAGTAAAGTGATAGATAGACATGAACTATCTGAGGCAAGGCTGCCCTTTTTGATGTAAAAGATTTTAAACAATAATATCTAGTTATCTACGTAGGCGAGATGGATATTTATGGTTGGATATGGATTGGATAATGAGAAATTGTCTTCGTGTCTTGATATTTAAAAAAATAAGCATAAAGTATTTCCATAAAAAACAGTTCAGTTGAAATGCAATATAGAGTCTAGATCGATTCAAGAGGACTCAAGAAAACTTACACAATAAAATAATTTATCATCATCAAGTAAACTGTCATTTGAAATGTGTAATATCCAGTTCTAGCTTAAATAAAGTTTCTTGTCTGTGTTTTCATGCCTTTCTCAACTGTTGTTGAAATTATTCAGGGTTTGGCTTTCTAGAATAATAATGCCCTGTTTTAAAAGGGCAAATGGCCATACACTCCTCCGGATAATCTCATAGTTTCAACGACAATCATTAAAAATCTCTGGAAATCCTTTTGTTCTTGAAAACATGCGGTGCGATTTAAGTGAGAGAGTGAAATGCCGTTTTTTACAGCATCTGTCCGTGGTGCATCTACCAGTAGCGAGAACATCCTAAATCCTTTTCTATTGTATTCACAGTCTCAGTGATATGGCGGGAAAAATTTCCTGAAAATACACATTATTGATTTTTGGCAGAGTTTTTTCATGTTATAAAATGCTGGCGGGAATATCTGGCGGAGAACAATTATGGAATGCAGTCTGGATCCTATTGAAGTTGAATAAATATGTGTTCCAAATTTTGTCATTGGTTTCACACAAATAGCTGCAAATGATTTGCTCAAGAACATAGATGAAAATATGAGGTTTCAAAAAAAGGTTTTTCAGATGGTTGAACATTTTAACTGGAACCCAAGTCATCAAGCCACGATGGTGATGTAAATGTCCATTCTGGAGGAGAGATGGTTATAACAAGAGAAGGGTAGCCTTTTTGTCTGACAATGACATATAGATATTTGGGGTGACGATGCCAGAAGCCAGTTGAGAAACCTTTGGTGCTCAAAGCCATGTATGGTGTGCAAGCAAAGAATTTAGCTTGATTAATGGCGCTAGTTATTGTTTTGAACAGCCACCAGTCAAAAACAAATTGCTGTAGCAGGAAATTCATGCTGTAGTGAATAATAGAGCTACAACATTTAGTAAGAAAAGATAATTTCTGTTTGCTTAATATTGTTTGCCGCCCTGCCAAGATTGACACATATCTGTAAATAGATATAGTTTGGGCCATGAAGCACATTCCAACTCAATCCATTGAAAAGCTTTGACAGAGTTTATGGTTAAATTTGGTGACATAATTATGTTTTGAATATTGATATATTTTTTATGAAAAGATGCAGAGCATGCCATTAAAATTGTATGCTCTCTGGCAACAGTTTTTTTTATTTGATTCGCTCAAAGAATTAATTTTTTCCAAAGACAGTTGAGAGCATTTAATACTGAGCAAGCCATCCCGTATACAGTAGCCATACCTTTTTGGCTGGCTTTTGTTGACGTCCATTTGGAATGGAGCCAGGATGTAAACGTGATTCTCATCAACACATGTCAATTCTTCAGGCAAGTGTTGTGCCAAAAGAATGTTGTATCGTTCTGTTTCACAGGGGCAAATTTTTTGCTACTCTTGAAGTGCAACCGTTGCATAAGATAATTTTGGTGTCTTTGCTGGATCGTAGTCAAATCCATTGACAAGTTGCTCCTTTGCAATTCTCTCCAAATTTCTTTCTCCAAGGCGACCATATGTTCTATGCCAAATTCACTCCTTTGTTTTGTCACATTTGCTTGCACACTTCATTGCCGCTTTATGCTCTTTGTTGTCTTCTATGGATCCAAGGCCTTTGAGATGGTATAGATTACCATACTTAGTAGCAGTAGCAGTGACACCTTGCTTCTCTACTTTACACAATGACTGCTTAAATTCAAACTTCTTGCCTGTAGCTGCAGCTTTTGACACGCTCAATAGATTGTAAGACAAATCTTTCACCAACAATACAACTCCAAGTCTGCATCTCTTGATCTTCCCATTTGGTAGATACATATCTGAGATCAAATTTCTTTTTCCAGTAGCTCCAGCATAATATCCATCACCCAGCATGATATCTTGTGGCACCTCGAAAAATAAGATATGGCCAAAAGCTGCTTCATCATTGTGACAGGTTGTGCCAGAATCTCTAATCCAGTTGCGCATCTTGCTCGCAGCCAAAACGTGCCAGCCACCAACCCAGCGATCTACTCATCCTGGTCAGTCTCCTCTTGCTCAGCAGCACATGGTTTGTGCTTTTTATATGGCTTCTTGATGAATTTTCTTTGATGCGCATTGTTGTCTTTTTCAGAACTTTCTGCGAGCTTCCAGCATTCTCATTTGATATGTCCAATCTTCACGGAAGAGGATTGCCTGAGACAATTCAGACTATTGTTTGACGTTTTTAGTGTTAGTTTTTATTGTTTGTTAAATGTAACAGTGTTTTGATTGTGCAGAGGAGATTTTGGGGTGTGTGATTTTTGGTGAAAGAGTTTTTTAGTTTATATATGATTGTTGGAGTTGATGTTGTACGTTGTTGAGAAAAAATATCAAGTGGGAAAACCGTGAGACCTTTTTGTTATCGTGTTCTAACTATTCACGATACAATCTTGCCACAGTGATGACACTTTGGGCTCTTCCAAGCCTTCTCAATGTTTCTATGGCATTGCTGTTACCTCATCATTCTCATCAACTTCCTTTTCTCTCCGTTTACTTTCTTTATGCAGTTTCTGTAACTACTTCAAGTTTTGGTTCCTCAGACTTGCTTCCAGAGCTGTTAACAACATATCTTGTGATTCTGGTAAGCTTGCTAGTAAATGGACGACTTGGTTGTTTTCATTGACCGGATCCCCTATGATGGACAGCTCGTCAAATATTTCCGTCAGGGTTTTAACATGTTTCTGCACTGATTGACCATCCTCCAGCTTCCAGTTGTGCAATTTTCTTCTCAGTGTCAACTTCTTTGCCCACATTTTCTTTTGAAGCTGGTCGGCAAGCTTCTTCCCTACAGCAACTGGATCTTCAGGGTCTGGTCCAAGCAAATATAGGAGCTTTGGTTGCACCAACAAAACAATTGTAACAAATGCACAATCTTTTCTTAGCAAATATTTTCCTCTGCTATTTTCAGCGTCAGGTTCAACTTTGGTTCCTGTGACTGTAAAAAGTTCCACAGTCCGTCTTTTATCAGTGCCATTTTACATTGGACTTTCCAAATCACATAACAGTGGCCATTCAACGGCTTCATCAAGACGTTCCTCATTTCTGCTGCCATAATGTAGTGTGGACTAGCCCTTCCAACGTTGTGTGTTAACGGCTTTTCTCAATCCAAGTACTCTGTGCAAACGATGTAACGAACAAGCGAACCAAAACAAAGCAACTACAAACTTTAATGATGGCATCTGATCGGAGGTATGTACCATACCTTAGGCCTACCTCTTTCACCCGTCTGTAGTGACTGGGCCCATAGCCTGTTGAAATTTCGCAGAGTAATGTCGAGAAAGTAGAGTTACACTTCTTACTTTTTGTTATTGCTTCTCAATTAAAAAATTTGTTAAAAGTATTTACAGATGGAGTTTATATATGTTCTCAAAAATGTTCGGGAAAGTTCTAATAGAATGTATTGGAAGGATTCCATTCAAATTCAAAATTAGCTTCTAAACAAAGTCAAGGAAAGTTGTTGATTGTTCCATGGAACATTGTATTTATGAAAGTGACTAGTCAAATTTATTTCTTTAATGTTTCGGAATAATTGTGGTCATCATACTCGAGGTTTCTGGAATATTCAGGAAAATGTCTGAGAAGGGTGCCAATTTCCAACACCACCTATGATTTGGTAAGAGCCTTTGGGTGGAGATTGAGTTACAGTTGTCACGTCTGGACCAAGATAAAAATTTTATCCAACAAATTCACATCTTACACAAATCTTCCACAACTTTGCTAGTGATACCATTTTGTTGTTTTTTGGTTATCTAGTTAATATACTGGTGGGCAGTTGCGAAAATATAGCATGGCAAAATTTCCAAAAAGAAGTTTTAAGAATGCAAAAGTTATCAACTGGATAGGGCACCTGCGAAAGAAGTAAAAAATATATATGTCTGATATATATATTCTGCAGGGGTCAGGTGATGCCACAGTTTACTTGCAAAAACAATAGATTCTAACCGAAACAATAGGTCAAACGCTCCAAAAAAAATGGGCCGAAACGCTGAACCGTATAATCAAGGAATTTTTGTTTGTACATTCATTGTGCTACGTTTCAAATGGAAAGTGCCATATATTAATTAGACCAAGGTTATCTATTTTTGGTTTCAATTTTTTAAAGCAATTTTGAATGATTCCATTATTTATTTTGCTAATCGTGCTATCACGAAAAAACTACAGTTTACTGTGACAAAACTTCCAAATTTGTGTGTTCCCGATTGACCCTGTTCTGTTTTCAATACGAACCAGCTGTAACGCAAGCACCCAAGTGACACCATTCCATATGATGCATGGCCGTGAAGCTAGAAGACCAGTGGAGGTGGCAGAAAATGATAAAGACAGACCTAAGTGAGGTAAAGCAGACTCTGTTTCACGTTTCAAGTCAACTTAAAGCTTTTATTATTCTTACTACAAACAGTCCCTAGTATTTGCTAGCCATATATGCTACTTCTACTGAATATTATAAAAATATCATTTTAACTGGAGTTAAAGTTACCTACAGAAGAAACAATAATTAAATTTATGTTGTCCATGGAAAGCAATAGGGAGGAAGATGCACCAAGAGCCATTAAAAATGTAGAAAAAGTTCAGGAAAAGCACAAAACGTACTACAAGGCTAGAAAAACACGTTCCACGAATGAAGTCATAAGTTTCACTCTGGGACAAAAAGTTCTTCTCTATGATGCATGCTGCAAGACTTGTCAGGGGCCAAGCTAACAAAAGATGGAGTCGCCCACACACCAGAACTGAAATAGTTGGCAAGAAACATGTCAGGCTTAATGGGAGATAAACCATTAAAAACATAAAGCATTTGAAGCTGTGGAACTTTTCAGAAAAGGAAGGCACAGTTGTAACAGAATGCGACATAACATCCGAAAGTTAGGAACTAGATACGAAAGCTAGTTTTGTATCTCGTATCGAGTTTTCACTTTAACACCCAAGTACTTGCTAGATTCATTCAATGCTATTTTATTAAACCTGGAATAATTAACGTTAGTTAGCAGAAGCATTGCAAAAAACAGGACAAGTTGATTTTTTAGTAGACATAGAAGTACTACGCAAAAACCACAGGGACATTTTTGATAGAAAAAAAGGTAGGGTAAAAAATATTGTGGCAGTAATTTATGCATAAGCAACAATTGCAACAACGTGAACGACTGGTTAACAACAAGGAAATTATTTCCCATACTCCTGCATGCTTTGCTGTACGCAAGTACAAGAATTTCGTCAATTTTTCGTAGACCATGGTCCCGATTGATGACTGGGTATGTGACGCAGGCTGACATTACTTCTAGTGTCTGCCATGCAGTGCATATCTAAAAGTGTGCAGGTTTTACATAGGTGTCTATTAATATTTTCAGACTGCAAAGAAACCGGGAGGTGCAGAATATGTGGACAAGTAATTAGGGATCGAAGCTATGTATGTAAAAACCATCATCAGCCATATTATGAAAGTATTTTGTATATTGTAAATCCTCGAATAACCCCCCCCCCTTGAAATAAGCGCCCCTTCTAACTAAATGCCAAGGTGCCTATTCAAAGCTTTAAGGTAATAACATTGAAATGGTCCTTATGTTGCAAAATCATGCTGCTGATGATTTGATGAACAAATATCAGACATTTCAATATTATTTTTTCCAAAATTTCCTTAAAGGAGACCTGCAACCTAAAAACAAGTTGAGCTCTATTGATCAAATCTAATGCGCTGATCACGAATATCAGGTTATTTTTTTAATGCGAGTAACCGTTTTCGAATAATTGCCACTTAAAGTGGCGTTTTTGTCCGCGGGACAGTTTCAGCCTCGTTTTGGGTGATGACGTAACTGGTGAACAATCTTTTCGGCCTAATGGTGAAAGTCATAGTGAACTTGCGCTTTTGTAACAGTTCCATTCATCACAAAATAACATATTAATACAAAAATGAGTTGCTATTCGTCTGTTTTCCTGTCAAGCCAATTCATTAACAAGATTATTCTTAGAATGAATGGTGAATGTGTGTTTCTCTACATATGACCGACGGAAATGGCTGGTTCACCAAATTCTTGCATTGACTCAAACTCAACCTCAAACTCAAAATATTTTTTCGATATAAAATTGATTAATTACAATATGCTGGTTAATACGCAATAAGATTTAAAATATACAATATAATAGTAAATTTTGGTTAGTCCTCCCTTCTATAGACTTTGGTCCAATTTGATGTGCTTAATATACAATTTTAAGTTTGATTAACAGAAACAGTAAGAAGTAAGAAATAATTAAGGATAAAAGAAAATGAAATAATAATGAAAAGAAAAAAATGTATAATAATACCAAAAATTATTGATAATAATAGAATGATAATATCAAAAATTGTTCAAAAAGGCTTACAGGTTTTTAAATATTTTTCATAAGAAAATTTTTCATCTGTGTTACAAAGTAAAACTGTTCTATAGGTGGGGAGTTCCAAAATTTAACACCATCAAAATGAGAAAGTTTTTTTGAAGTTTGTAGACATGGGTGGAAGGGAAAAACCTTCAGAAGAAGATTGCCTTGTATTATGTTTATGTACATTCTCCAGTAATACCCATGTATGGGCATTTTTCGCACTCGTATATAAAATGGGCTATGGACATAAACTTTTTCGCTGCCAGTATAGATGGCAGCATATAAAATCAACAGCACTTTTCCTTATAGCAAATATAGTTTTTGTTTGCCAGCAAAACAAACAAGGTTGGGTGTGCTGCTTACAACTGTTTCAATGACAGCAGTTGGCATAAGTCAGGTGCCTTCCACTGGTTTCATAAAAATAATATCTTACACAAGAAATTGATTGCCAATTTAAAACAAAATTTGTATGCAATGAAAACAAAAGACTTTGCAGCGATCATTCCCCCCCCCCCGAGTGTTATGATATGAGAAATAACAATATACTACTTCTTATGGACTATAACTTGGATTGACTATACCACCACCATCACCAGCAAATGAAAGATTAACACTGAAAGAAGAAGGGGGCATACCAACAGTATTTGATTTGGGAGTCCGTATGGTCGCAAGCAGATAAAAGGGAAAAGGAAATTCACAACATTAAAACCCGAGTTGGGTACACTTGCAACTTCTGCAGAGCCTTCGGAATCCGAGCTTGGTGATGCCGTGATGGGCCTACGACGCACCCGTTGACTTCCCCGAGGCAGTGATTCAAACTGAAATGGCTCCACTACATCTTCCGCAGTATCAGCAAAACCATAATCAAAATCACCATCAATATGTCCCATAATATTTAAAATATTGAAAGCTGTATTTATACCAGTAATTGTCGTACAATTTTGGTAAATACCAACTCAAAACACTACTAAGCAGAAAATGATTGTTCACCAGTTACGTCATAATCCTCCCGCGAGCAAGCACGTCTTTGCCCGTCCTTTAAACATAATGGCGGATTTTAGCCAAATTTTCACACTTTAACAGCTTATATCTCCAATACAAAGCTTGACTTTAAAAAATGAATAGCAGATTCGAAATCAGCGCATTAGAATTTATCAAAAGAGCTTAACTTGTTTTTAGGTTGCAGGTCTCCTTTAACTTATCCATGACGCCCTTGAAAGTACTAATTGCTTCTATTCCACAGGCTCAGTCCTGTTGTGGAAGGTGGTTGCATATCGCCAGCATAAAGGAAAAATTGGTAGATGACGAACCCTTCCAATGTAAATCCTGTGTCAACGCACTGTTACAGGTAGTTATTGCTTCAGAAAACTCAGGTAGACAGTTGCTAACATCAACACCAAATAAAAAAAGGAAATCGCTGATAAAAAACAAATGGCTACGAACGAAACAGCAACCGATGACGAGTGCATGCAAGAAAAGAAAGAACAACGCCAAGCGTTAAACACAAATGAAAAGTGATTAAAAATACAAGGAAAACAAGAGCAAAGCGTGGCAAGCAATGTCGCAAAGAATTCAAATGGGCGCAAATACATTATTGGTCATCATTCCGATTGTCCATTCTACAACAAACACACTGGTAAAATATACCCAGGGACGACAAACTATTCTTTTTGTGTTAGCAGAAAATGTCTGTGGTCCACCAAGCCAGAAATTAATGGCTCAATGATTGACATAAACGATGTGAAATCACATCTCACAAAAGGTGATCTTGAAGGTTTCCAAAAACAAGGACTGACAATAACATTATAGACTTCTGTGTACTCATGCCCATTTAATCTTTATGACTGTAACTATTTTCACTTTCTTAACAACTTTTTAAAGTGCCTTGATTGACTTTTAAAAATGTACTGAAAAATGTTGTTTCTTTGCCGGCACCTATCCATGACATAAAAATGTATTAATGTCCATGACATTATGCATCTTTGCATCCATCTTAAATATGAGGGGCACGCAGAAATGCATGACATCAAAAGTTACTATGCATCTTTGCATTAGTCTTATATGTGAAGGGAATGCAGAAATGGATGACATCAAAATTTACTGTGCATCTTTGCATCACTCTTAAGTATGAGGGGCATGGAGAAATGCCTGACATCAAAATTTACTATGCATCTTTGCATCAGTCTTAAGTGTGAAGGGCATTCAGAAATGCATGACAATAAAATTTACTATGTACCTTTACATCCGTCTTAAGTATGAGCGGCATGCAGAAATGCATCTTTGCATCAGTCTTAAGTGTGAAGGAAATGCAGAAATGCATGAAGAAAAAATTTTCTATGCATCTTTCCATCAGTGAACGTTTTGACATAATCTTTAATTGCAATGTGCTGTGTTTCAGCGTGCAGCCAATTCAGGGGCCATGCAGAAACGCATGGTCATGGAGAGACGCATATCACACCGGTGTAATACAACATCTTACTTTTATCGAGCAGGAAAGATCAAAATCCTGAAAAAGCTCATCAAAGATTCTTTAAGCTGTGAGTTAGTCTCTGCCATCGGTCAATATGAATATCTACCAGAAACTGAAACAGAAAACATTAAAGAGTTTATTGGCACAACAATGTATAGTTGGAAGACCAATTGAGATTACATTGAAACAAGAGTTCGCCTTTACAAGGATATGAAAGTGAAGACGTCACCGGCAATACCTCCAGAGGAAGACTCAGTAATTTGGGCCATCCAGCGAATCTACTACCAAGCATTTCACTTGCACAGGTGCACAGATATTGGAATCCCTCCAATATCTTTCCAGGAGCATGGCTAGAAGTTTGATGAAGACCCAGGCATACCCAGTGGGCAATGCATAGTTGATTTCCCATGAATATGACGTTGAAATTTGGTTGGCACAAGGTTGAGACTTGCATGGAAAGGCTCCGTTTCTGGAGTAGGCCAAAGTTATTTATTTTTGGAAGCCTATTTTAAAGGAATTTTTGAGTTATTCCATTAATTATTCCAATAATTGTGCTATCACGAAAAGACGACGGTTTACGAAGCATTTTTGCAAAGAACTGCTAATTGTTGCAAAGACCCCTGGGGAGTTGCAGGAACATTTCGAACGCAGGTGACAGCTTTGTTTTGTATTTTAAGTTGAAATAGTTATGGTTTTTGTAGTAGGTGTTGCTTCGGCATGCTTGCAACACTTAGGCCCAATGAGAACAAAGTCAAAGTTATGAATTTTTCAGGTGCCATTGCAAAATTGCACGATTTACCTCATTTAAACTTTTGACAAGTGTTTGTATAGTAGGTATAGTATGTTTTTATAGTGTAGGTATGCATGTATATAGGTATGTGTGTAGGCATATAGGTATGTAGGTATGTATATATCTAGGTATGTATGTATGTATGTATGTATGTATATAGGCATGTTTGTAGGTATGTATGTAGGTATGTAGGTATGCATGCATGTATGTATGTGTTATATAGTAGATATAGTGTGTTTTTACAGTAGGTATAGTAGTTATGGTATGTTTTTAAAGTAGGTGTAGTATGTATTTATAGTAGGTATAGTATAACAGTCTTTGGTCGGTACAAAACTTCAAAATTGCTTTGAAAAGCGGAAACATAGCGAAACATAATAAATACTAAAGCCTTTCGCCTGACACTCATCACAGTAGTATGCCAGAAAGAGAACGAAAATGAAAACCTAACGAACAATTATACCCAGAAGAGGATCGAAATTGGCGAATCAGAAAAGAGGCGAGTGATTGGTAGAGTGCAAAAACAATCAATCTTCACCTGTGATCGCACAATAGATTATTAAAAGAGTCCCAGTGGGAAAACGAACTCTTTTTGTCTACACAATATGGATCCCATATTGTGTGTAATCCGATTTTCAAAGCAGTTTTAGGTAAAGTATGTTTGTATAGTACGCATAGTAGGCATAGTATGTTTTTATAGTAGGTATAGTAGATATAGTAATGTATAGTGTGTATAATAATGTATGGTATAGTATAGTATGTATATTAGTGCATAGTAATGTATAACATAATAAACTATATAGTATGGTACAATAGAGAACAACCAAGTTATATACCTTGCAGAAAAACTGCTAAATTCAAAACAATGATTGAGAAAGTATTGTATACATCATATTATCAATATTAATTCATAATATTGTATACATCTTTGTTTACATAATAAAGAAAGACAATTAAATAACAATCCATCAAAGAATAAATAATATATAATAAAGTAAGAAATATTACAAAACTTCTAACATGTAAATATTCATACTGAATATTGTAGTCATTTCATAATGAGTTATAGGGAAATGAAAGTTTACTGAATAATCACAGCATTATTTAGTGTGGGAGTCAACCTTTAATTGATGTCCATTTATACGTTCTTATACCTTACGTGATTATTATTCAACTTAACATACCCTCTATATTTTTACACCAATTGGTAGTTCACTCTATTCTATAGTACTTGCCATTCTTGCTTTCGCTATGCAGCATTATTGCAACATGAGAATTGACCAAACACCACATTGTTTCCATACCTCCAGAAGAACTCGACTTCATTCTTTTCCCTGGGGCCATCTTGATATTGTTGCCATAGTTTCAGATGACAATAGCTTTAACTTGAGCGCGCGAAAAACCTTTTGAGATTTCGATTCCACCAATGTCAAGTAAGTGAAATATTTTTCTAAATAATTTTTGAAAGTTGAAAAATTTAAGAGAACAGAGGCAGATCAACTAAAAGAGCGTTAAAAGGAATCCATGGTTATTAAAAAAAGTTTACACTCATTATGTACAAATTTTTAACACTACTTACCTTTGTTTACTTCAGCATTCATTACTCCCAAATTACGTGCCTAATTACAGATTTGTAAGTATCTTTCCTATTATTAACATTTTCAAATTTTCCTCTTCATATATTAATTCGCACAAGTTCCATATTATCAGAATATTGTTAATTGAGAACTACAACATTTTCTAATCTTTCCTAACTTTCCCAGCATTTCCCATTAACCTTATACTAATTGTACATGCATTTCAACATTTCATTTTAAGAACATTTAAACATGGCAAATGCAAAGCCAAAGGACAACCAAATTGTCATAACTCTTGGCAAAGACACCAAAGTAATTGTGTTAAATACATTAATATATTTACTAGTACATTTCTAATCTTCTAACTGCTATCAACCATTATTCTTTCCATGCTCTTTTTCTCCTAGGAAATAACATATAGCAGTATTTCTGCTCTTAAAATGCAATGCCGGCCAATTCCCTGAATTGGCCGGGAAACGATTGAACTTCGTCTTTCCTACTGGGAGCAGAATCCCAACAAACAAAATTGTGTACATACACCTTTTTACATTGCATTTCACATGTCTAACGTACATACGTCAGCAATGGCATTGCATGTTTTTACAGCATTTTAATAACCTTTAACATAACTATGGCTCACCAGGCCCAATTGGCATGTGGTGCCAAAATTGTTAAAAACTCCTACTTTAATATGTAGATACTGTACATAGTTTTACGAAAAACCAAGTAGGGACATCCGTTCCTTTTTCTGTTCAGCATTCAACACCTGCAACAATAACATTATGTGAAACCATTAACCAAACGCACAGTTTCAATAATTTTGAATACTTTACAGGTTACAGCAATGATAATTGATTGCTTATATCAAGGTCAGCTAGCCCACCGAAGCAAACAAGCAGAGCAGATTTGCATTATTCCTATGCAACTGCTCTGAATTTGCCTTTTTTTCTTATCTCATACAAGAACTAGAGTAACAAACTTACCCAGGCCTGCCATGCATGTTGACTATTTTTGATGAAAGGTTGTATACTCTCTTCCAATATGTCGAAATTCTATAATTGATAGATAACAATTAAAGTTAAACACACCATAACTCATCATAGTCTGCTTAATAGTGTTTGATTGGAAAGATTGACAAAGATCAAATTATATTATTACCATTTATCTTATTCCTCCGCTTTGATCGGCTCTCTTCATGGTCAACACTATCTGCCGAGGACGAGGCTTCCTTTACAAAATAATAAAAATAATTTCGCAAATAAAATTCTGGCACGTGAGAGATTGTTACAACGTTTCCTTTGTTTCATTTGTCTTTGTTCTTTTCCTTCGTCTTCTTCTTGCAGGGAGAGACGAAACATGCACACGTGCCTGCCCCATGACACCACCACAGAGAAATTTTAGATAATCTGCAGTGCTAATGAGGCTCACACTCCAGACGCTATCTCACCCTCCAATGGCGGCCATTTTTTATCAACTTGATGCATCGAAACCCTGTGATCTCCACCCTCAAAGTCTATCAACTTACCCAATTGAACGATACTATACTGTTGAAAAAGTATTAATATTGTTAATTATAATTATAATTAGTATCATGAACATGAATAGTATTTCAAAGATTATAATGTTTCTTTTCTTATATCCTTTCTCTTTGAGTCCCCAATCAGTTTGTCACATGCTAATGTTCCTCTTCTCACCTTTAAAAGGGGAAATTCGTTTACAGGAGAATTTTCCATCCTTTTTTATCACGTGACACGTAAAAACTAATCATGGAGGCGATATAGTAAAATAGAAATGCTGCCTCTGATATAATTTGCACAATAAGATTTTGTCTCTTTTTAACCAGCCAAATTTTCTAAAGGCTATAATTACAATTTAATCTTATTTATCGCTGAGTAAGTACCTGCTTTCAACATGTTTTAATAACTACAAGCTAGCCAGATTATTAATCACTACTTCGCCACATAAGACAAAAATTATTGTTTTTCTTGGTATGCTTTTAATTACAACAATAGGTTACGTGCTGTGCAGGTATCATTTCTTTATCAAGTATTTTAAGTTTACAACTATTCTGATTTCTCTTTTATTTCTACCCATAGATTCGAAAGACACAAGGCTAGGCTCGGTAAGAAATTCAGCCTTCTTACCTATTTACCTCTTTAATTGTGTGTTGTTTTTCTAAATAAAGGCCCACCTAAATCTAATTTCAAATAACGGACGCTTCTCTTTCACAAACTCATTTCAACAATAAACTTATATTTTTGTTTTTTTATTTCTCTCTTTCCAAATGAACCTCTGTACAACAAACTATTTCCTTAACTCAGTGTTTCCTTCATGGATAGTAAGTAAATTAACAACAATTTCTGAAATTGTGTTTAACAAATTATTGAAAACTGCTGCACTTGATTCAACCGATTCATTTTTATTTATTCAGGTGTTCTGAGCTTCGTCTCTTATTCATTTCCTTTTACTACTTATACTTCAACTATAAATTTACTCTATTCCATTTTAGTGACTGTTTATCTAACAGAAACAACCACAATTTAAAAGTAGCTGTATTCATTTAACATTAATTAGATTATATAGCAATACTTTTCCACTTACTTCT
Organism: Sanderia malayensis; assembly: GCA_013076295.1. NCBI lineage: Eukaryota > Metazoa > Cnidaria > Scyphozoa > Semaeostomeae > Pelagiidae > Sanderia > Sanderia malayensis. The sequence goes on along the minus strand of RQOL01000710.1, from coordinate 127,375 downwards.
TTACCAATTTAAACTTATCATTATGGAACCCTTGAAATATATTATACTTACTTCTTTGTGTTTCAGCTTTACAGAAGGCTATAATTAATACCATTGTTGTTGCTATTAAGACCATTGTCAAAAAACAATAACATTTACAGTAATTGGGCCTAATTTTATATCTCATACTTGATATTTCTCTTTCATACCACAACGTGCACCATACCGTGCAAGGCCAAGAGAAGTATAACCAGCACCAGGCGTAGAAATAAAGTGCGGGAGAATGTACAGCATCACAGACAGATCAATCAACAGCTTCAGCTTTGACAGACAGGAAATTTGGATAACCCACTTGCAGTGGTCAACGCTCTTCAACAATTGCAGCTCGAAAACAGTCAGCTAGAAGCCCCTGAATATCAGCCATTTCCTGCACAGCATCTCCTTCCACAGATACAGTCAAGGTTGATGGGCATGGAACCACAGCTTCCCATTCAGATCCCATGGCTCCCCATTCAGATCCAACAGCTTCCCATTCAGAACCAAGAACTTGCCATTCTGAACCAAGAGCTTCCTTTTCAGAAACAACAGCTTCCCATTCTGAACCAAGAGCTTCCCATTCAGAACCAAGAGCTTCCTATTCTGAACCAAGAGCTTCCTATTCAGAATCAAGAGCTTCCCATTCTGAACCAAGAGCTTCCTATTCAGAACGAAGAGCTTCCCATTCTGATCCAAGAGCTTCAAGGAGCAGAACAACCTGCAGACATCAAGATGCAAGACACAGTTCCAGTACCCGATGGAAATCAGAACCCATCAACTGCCACTCGGGGATATCATCAGAAAGAAGGGACTCCAGTTCCCTCTTTATACGGATGATACGCAGATATACATGTCTTTTACACCAACCAACTCCAATGTAGCCGATTCGTTAGAGCGTATTGAGCATTGCGTACAGGAGGTCAGCTCGTGGATGTTATCAAATAGACTCAAGCTGAATGGAGATAAAACTAAGATGATGGTCATTGGTACTCCACAGCAATGTTTGAAAGTCCCCAATCTAAGTCTAAATGCAGCTGAAAGTATCATTGAATCAAGTGAAACGGTAAAAAATCTAGGAGTAATTTTTGCCAAGCATATGAATCTCAAATCACATGTAAACAGGATCTGTAAATCAGCCAGGTACCATTTGCATAACATCAGTTTGGCTAGAATGTACCTGACAAGAGAGGCTGCAGAAAAGGCCATTCATACATTTGTTATTTCAAGGCTGGATAGTAACAATGCTTTGATACAAGGACTGCCGTTCTGTGAGTTACAAAAATTGCAGAAAGTTCAAAATGCAGCTGCAAGGCTTCTTGTAGGAGTAAGCAGAAAAAATCATATAACACCAATTTTGAAAGAGCTTCACTGGTTACCTGTAGTATGCAGAATTCAGTATAAGGTATTGTTATTGACAGTCAAGTGTATCAAGAACTTGGCTCCAACATACTTAGGTGATTTACTAAAGCAACATATAGCTCCTCGTGTAACAAGATCTGCAACTGATAATCTCCTGCTTGAAGTATGGCAAACACGCTTGGTAACAGCCGAGGACCGATCATTCGCTCATGTTGCCCCATGCTTATGGAATGAACTGCCATATGCTCTAAGAGCAGTAAACTCTGTTGAAACGTTCAAAACACTTTTCAAGACATTTTTATTTCATAGATATTTTAATTAATCCTTGTATATAAATCTTTTGTAAATCTTTTCATTCTGTTTCTAGTTGTAAATATGTTATGCGCCTATGAGCCCTGAGGATATACGGCGCAATAGAAATTTCTTCCTTATTATTATTATTATTGTCAAAGATCAGCAAATGCAAGTTGACAACCCTGTCCGCGAAAACAATGAAGCTGAAAACCTCATACCCTTCCCCCCATTACCACACCACTTGAACAAAATGAACAGAGCATGCATTCATTGTGGTTCAAAGTACTTCAAAGAAGAACTTAACACAAAGATATAGGGTTTATTCTAGTTAACCTTATTTCATCCTTTTTTTCTAAAAACTATTCATTGTTTTTCACATTTTATTGGCAAAAAAGAGTTCAATTTCATACAGAGAATAATAAGATAAATCAAACTTTTTGTATTCTCATAATTAATAGCTATGATGGAACATTCCACCCGAAGAAGGATAGCCAGATTTTATAATGTTGAAGAGGCTGAGATCATGTTTGACGAGATCCCAAGTGATAGCGGAGAAACAACAGATGAAGAGGAAAGTGATACAGATGACGCAGCCCGAACATTTACGCCTCAACTGTTTGAAGATCTTCCTGATCTTGAAGAGGACAATGCGAATGAAAAAAACAAGGATGATAATGAAGGAGAAGATACTGATGAATATATAAATGAAGGAAATGTAAGCAATGAAAATTAAAAGTCCGAACCAACTGGAAAGCAAAAGAACAAAACAGAGGTAAACCGCAAATGGAAGAAGAAAAAATGAGCCTATGGTCATAAATGAATTCACTCTACCACAAGGTGTGTAACTTGGACACTAGTCTACTTTTTATCCATATCCATATTCACCTGTGTTTTCATTTTATTATAGTTTGTTATCATATAATTGTCCCAAATTTAGGTCCTGTTCCCCAACTATTTGAGCAATGCGAAACACCTGGAGATTACTTTTTGAACTTCTTCGATCAAGAAATAAGAAAAAACATTGTTTACCAGAGCAATGCGTACTATACAACTATACAAGCTAAGGCCTTTAATTTCATCTCTGAATGAAAACTACGCCAAGCTGTACAATGTTTCCCAAAAAGTCAGCATTGTTGAAAGCATGATACTCTTCAAAGGACGCAGCTCTTTGAAGCAATACAATCCGAAAAAGCCAATCAAACAAGGATACAAGTTGTGGATGAGGGCTGAGATGGATACCTAAATTAGTAAGTTTGACATCTATGAAGGAAAAAGTGTCTCCCTTGATGTTGAAGGAGCACCAGCTGAATTTGGCGTAGGAGAGAAAGTAATTTTTAGCTTGACAAAAGACCTGAGAAATAAGAACCATCAGGTTTTCTTTAATAATTATTTTTCATCTGTCAATCTGATGGAGTATCTGCAATCTATCAGCATTATGGCATGTGGGACCATAAGAACTGACAGAAAAGGTTTGCCAAAAGGATTGAAGGCAGATAGAGAGCTTCAACAAAGGGAACACGACTTCTGCATATCAAAGACGGGAATTGCTTTGTACAAATGGAAGGATAACGAAGCAGTTCATCTCATGTCAAATTTTCATGGGTCTGATGTCTCCTCAGTGACAAGAACACAAAAAGATGGGACACAGGAAGAGTTTCCTTGTGCAACTGCTGTAAAACACTATAATGCACATATGGGAGGAGTGGACAAGGCAGACATGTTGTGTTCATTCCATGGATTTAAAAGGAAATCAAAGAAGTGGTGGCGCAGAATTTTCTTTCGAGTTTTGGACTGTACGATGGTCAACGCATATGTGGTGTATCAAAAGTTGGAAAGAAAGAATCAGCCTGCACTGGATTTCCATAGATCAGTAGCTTTGGAGCTGTTAACCCTCCCAGGAGCACCAAGAGTTGGACGCCCCGGCTCAGCACCACCACCAGACAAGAACCGTAAAAGCAAAAGTGCAGAATATTCTGTCTATTTCATTGATTACTGATCACGTTATTAGTATTAGGTACTGCAATGAGTAATAAACATGCAAATCGGGTCTTGCTAAACCCCTCTCTCAATGTGCCAGGCAAAGTGGCGTCCATGTTTTGGAGCCTGCATTTAGGAAGAGAAAGCCAGGAGTGTCTCACTGTATTGAATATTGGTGAAGCGTTCTTTTGGTGACTCAGACGTCAAAGAGGTCTGGGCATAATAACTCTGTGGGAATGCACTATTGCCATAGAGCTAATGGCTCAATACTCACAGTAAGTATTGCAAATTGTCTCTGGCCAAGCAATCATCTCAATGAGACAGAAAAAATGGCCTACAATTTTCCAGCCCTTCTTTCGGCGATAGCAAGGCGGGAGTGTCTCACTTGGTTGAAGAAAAGGTAAAGTGCTCTTATGGTGATGCAGGCGTCAAAGATGTTTGCATATAATAACGATTTCAATGACACAAAATTATCATAAACCGCATGGCTCAATACAAATAGTGAGGCGATGGTTGTGAAGGTGTCAGATGTGGAAGGAGCTTTGTGGGAAGGTTAAGTAAAATCAAATTTCCACATTGCAATCCTTTACAGACGATTTAAATAAGGAAACAGGTTTTAGCTTTTTTTCTACAGTCTTTTGAGATTAAAGCCCTTTATGCTACAGATTGGTTAATTACGGTGGCCCACAAGTGTCACAGCAAAACTTTCTTTCTCACGGCAAAACTTTCTTTCTCACTCCAAAACTCTTTTTCTCACGGCAAAACTCTTTTTCTCACGGCAAAACTTTCTTTCTCGCGGCAAAACTCTCTTTCTCACGGCTCATGGCAAATTTATCTTCTTCACAAAGTGAAGGCAATTATGGCTGATGAAGAAAATAACATGGATGATTTGATACGAAAATACTTTGTTAAAGGATTTACATACAAAGAAATACGCTTGTTTCCTCAAAGAAATCATGAATGCGTTGTCAGCATCAGCACTGTGAAAAGGAAAGTCAAGCAACTTGGTTTGCGTAGACGAATGCCAGATTATGACATTGATACTCTAAGAGCAAAAATAACACAAATGTTGGATGGCCCAAATAGTAATCTAGGCTACCGCGCTGTTTGGCATGATCTTCAAATGAATGGTATGAGAGTTCCCTGTAACATTGTTGCAAATTTACTCCAAAGGCTGGACCCTCAGGGGGGTACAAGAAAGGAGAGCACATAGGTTGAGAAGAAGAGGATACCAAAGCCCGGGGGCTAATGCAGCATGGCACTGTGATGGGTAAGACAAACTTAAACCATACGGCTTCCCAATACACGGTTGTATCAATGGTTGGAGCCGAAAAATCTTGTGGTTATTTGTGACAAGATCGAATAACCAGCCCCACAACATAGGAACGTACTATCTCGAAAGTGTAAAAATGCATGGCGGTTGCCCTGTAGATTTAGTTACGGATCTGGGAACAGAAAATGGGATTATTGCAGGCATGCATGCATTTTTCAGAAACAATCCAGACAGACATCACTACGTTCCTTCCCCGCGTAACCAAAGAATCGAAAGCTGGTGGGCATTTTTTCGTCGCAGTCACACGTCATGGTGGATCAATTACTTTAAAGATCTAGTGACAGAAGACGTTGACATGACAAGAGAACTCCACGTTGAATGTCTGTGGTTTTGCTATGCTACGTTGTTGCAGAGATGCTTGAATCAGGTGAAAGAGCACTCTAACAGCCATTACATTAGGAGATCAAGATATGATACTGTGAAAGGTAGACCTGATTCTCTCTACTATCTCCCTGACATCAATGGTGGCCCTGAAAACCTGATAATGCCAGTTGCTGAGCAAGAATATTTGTATGCAAAGAATCATGTTATACGTCCAGAGGAAAATAACGAATATCAGCAATACTTCGAATATGTTGTGGAAATGTGTAATTTAAGAAAACCAGATGACTGGCGGGACGCACAAGTGTTATTTTGAACAATATAATAAACATAGTCGAAAAATGAACTTCCGCCTTCCGGTAGCCCATCGTAACTTATCATGTGATTGTCGAACATTTTTCGAGTTAATCTTTTTCTGTGCTTTTTATCGCTGACTTGTTATGCTGTGTTCTTAAGATTATATAGTTTCATTCATACAATTCAAGTAACTTACACTGTGCTTACTCAGTTTTCAATAGGTTATGGGCCAATAGGTTATGATTCAAATGATACTGGAGGATAAAGATTTATGGAATATCGTGACCGGTGATGAAGTAGAACCTTCAGGACAAGGAGTTACTGCTGATGCACGAGAGAAATTCCGTAAACGTGCCAGAAAGGCTATGGCAACTATCTGTTTGTCTTTAAGCGATAGTCAGTTATTGTTAGTTCGCTCAGCGACAACAGCAAGGGAAGCGTGGAAGAAATTAGAAGAACACTTTGAAACGAAATCTTTGGCGAATAAACTATTTCTTCCAAGAAGATATTTAACTTCGATGATGTCAGAAGGGGATAAAATGATTGATCACATCAATAAACTGCGAAGCTTGGCAGAACAGCTGGACTCAGTAGGAGCCCCGATATCTGAAGAGGATCAAGTTATGACTCTATTGTCTAGCCTTCCGGATTCATATGAAAATCTCATTGTGGCTTTAGAATCACGTTCTGACGATCTAAGTATGGAGTTTGTTACTGCCAGACTACTTCACGAAGAACGAAAACGCTGTGAAGCATCCGTTTGTCTCGGTGATGCGATGGAAAAAGCACTAGTTGCGACGAGAGCCACGCCCAGCTCACAGAAACAAAGATCGAAACCTGGTAACAAGAAGGGCAAATGCTTTAATTGTGGAATTAAAGGACACTGGGCAAAAGATTGCACCAAACCAAAGAGAGAAAAGCGACCAGAACAAGCCAATGCTGTCAGTATGGATTCGCATATATTATTCTGGACAGGAGCTAGTTCAAACACAGATGAAAGCTCTATTTGGTACATTGATTCGGGTGCATCACGACATATGTCCAGTAAAAGAGAGTAGATGCAGAATTATACTGAATTTGTATGTCCTGAAAATGTTCGGCTTGGAGACAACAGTACAGTTAAAGCCTATGGTAAAGGAACTGTCAGTTTAGAAGTCAAAGCTGAGAAAGAATACAAAACTGCAGATTTAACAGAAGTACTCTATGTACCAAGTCTAAAGAAGAATTTGTTTTCTGTCAGTGCAGTAACCAAGAAAGGATTCACTATGAAGTTTGACAAGAGTCGATGTGTTATCTTAGATAAAAATGGAATTGTCATGGGGTCTGGAAGCAGTGATGGACAGTTGTATACTTTAGATTCTTCACTTATGAAAAATTCTATGCATAAAGCAAACAGTGCTACTACCGAAAAGTCTTTGAGACTATGGCATGAAAGATTTGGCCATCTGGGTGTTGCAAATTTAAAGCTTTTCGACCGGCAGAACATGGTTGGTGGATTACAACTTGATTCAGAGGACGAAATGAAGTTTTGTGAAGGTTGTACATTTGGCAAGCAAACAAGAAATGCATTTCCAAAGAATCAAGCTACACGAGCAACAAAACTGCTGCAAATTGTGCACACTGACGTCTGTGGGCCAATGAAAACGAAGAGCCACGGTGGAAATCGTTATTTCATCACATTTACTGATGATATGTCAAGATATGCTACAGTCTTCTTCATGCGAAGCAAGGATCAGGCTCTTGAAAAGTTTAAAGAGTTTGAAGCCATGGCAAGGAATGCTACAGGAAACAGTATTCAAATACTTCGTTCTGATAACGGCGGAGAGTATTTATCCAAAGAGTTTGATGAATATTTGACAAAGAAAGGCATCAAAAGACAGCTAACAATGCCAAGAACACCTCAACAAAATGGTGTAGCAGAGCGACTCAATAGGACAATTCAAGAGACTGCTAGATCCATGTTACAAACAGCAGCCTTACCAGATAGTTTTTGGGCTGAAGCTGTGTTAACGGCTGTAATCCTCAGAAACAGAAGCCCAACTGTTGCTGTGAAAGAGAAAACGCCGCATGAAAGCTTTACAGGAACTAAGCCAGATGTATCAATGCTAAGAGTATTTGGCTGTGATGCTTATATGCATGTTGACGATGAATTAAGAAAGAAATGGGATGCAAAGTCCATTAAGTGTATTTTCATTGGTTACAGCCTTTTACGTAAGGGCTACAGACTATGGAACCCAATTACGAAGAAAGTTTACGAATCAAGATCCGTTGTATTTGTTGAAGACGAATTTGGGAACCGTATTCAAAAGTCTAATGTAAAGAAGGTTGATTCCTGGACTTCAACTGATGACTTTCAAACTGTTGATATGAAAGATGATGATGAAGCTAACGAAGAGAACGAAGAAGGTAACGCAGATGGTTCAGAAGATCTTGCAGACTCAGAAGACGAAAATTTTCAGAATGCTGAACAACCTCGTCGCTCAAATCGTTTAAGAAAGGAGCCTGACAGAGGAGGTGCTATCACTGGAGAGTGGTCGAATGTCTTGAATGCTGAATTAGAAGAAACGACAGAAGAGCCTAATTGCATCAAAGAAGCACTCAGTTCATCTGCAAAACACCAATGGCAGGAAGCTTTGAACAAAGAATACTCCTCTTTAATAACGAATAAAGCTTGGGATCTCGTTGAACTACCAAAAGATCGCAGTCCAGTTGGATGTCGTTGGGTTTTCAAGGTGAAATATAATGCTGACGGAACAATTGAGAGGTACAAAGCTCGTCTAGTGGCGAAGGGGTATTCACAAGAGGCCGGTATTGACTATGAGGAAACATACTCGCCTGTGGCCAAATATACTTCCATACGTGCAGTACTAGCTATCGTAAACCAGCTCGATTTGGAATTGCATCAGTTTGATGTGCCAACAGCATTCCTCAATGGAGCATTAGAGGAAGAAATTTATATGATCCAGCCAGAGGGTTATGTCGAAGAAGGTAAAGAACATTTGGTATGCAAGCTCAGGAAGAGTTTGTACGGATTAAAACAAGCATCCAGATGCTGGTTTAAGACAATGGACCAATTTCTAAAGGACTCTGGTTATGAACAATGTAAAGCAGATTCCTGCCTATATGTAAAGCGAGTGGGAGAGGAGCTGACCATAATTGCACTTTATGTTGATGATATGCTGATAGCATCTAACAGCAACAAGATGTTGCGTATCGAAAAGAATGCATTGAAGAAGAAGTTCAGTATGAAAGATCTGGGTGATGCACATTACTGTCTTGGGATTCAGATCGCAAGGGACAGAGCAAACAAGAAGATGCTTCTTCACCAGACAAGATACCTGACAGATGTGTTGAAAAAATACATGCAAGACTGCAAGCCAGTATCTACTCCACAAGAGCTTGGTTCACGATTGATGCCAAACGAAGGAGATAGTATCAACAAGCAACAGTATCAAGCCTTGATTGGAAGCTTAACATATGCAGTGACGAGCACAAGGCCTGATATTGCACAGGCGTTAAGCTCAGTCAACCAGTTCAGTTCTAACCCCAGTTCTGAACATTGGAAAAGTGCTAAGCGCATTTTGCGCTACATCAAAGGCACACTTGGTTGGGGAATTCTGTTTGACGGAACAACAGAAACGGATATACAGCTCAGTGGATTTGTTGATGCAGATTGGGGCAGTGATCCCAATGGACGAAAGTCACGTTCTGGTTATCTCTTTAATTTATGTGGTGGAATTGTAAGTTGGCAAAGCAAGAAGCAGTCAACAGTTGCATTGTCTTCTACTGAGGCTGAATATATAGCTGCTAGTTCAGCAACGCAGGAGGCAATGTGGCTACGAGCCTTGTTAGCTGACTTGAAATTCAATCAGCTAACACCAACAGTCATTAAAGAAGACAATCAAGGGGCTATATCATTATCCAAAAATCCAAAGTTCCATGGTAGAACAAAACATGTGGACATTAGATACCATTACATTCGAGAGAAAGTAGAGGAAAAGGAAATCGCACTGGACTATTGTCCAACAGAATACATCGTGGCTGATGTTTTGACAAAAGCCCTATCAAAGACATCATTTGAAAGACTTCGCACAATGATGTGTATGTCGCATGGACTTTAATCAGAGACTTGGACTAAGACTGATATTTTGATTCCTAATGTTTAATGAAGTTTAATTTTCGAGTGGGAGTAATAAACATAGTCCAAAAATGAACTTCCGGCTTCCGGTAGCCCATCGTAACTTATCATGTGATTGTCGAACATTTTTTGAGTTAATCTTTTTCTGTGCTTTTTATCGCTGACTTGTTATGTTGTGTTCTTAAGATTCTATAGTTTCATTCATACAATTCAAGTAACTTACACTGTGCTTACTCAGTTTTCAATACAATAATCAGGTATGCCAACGCAGATAGTTGAAAAAAAGAAAATCGAAGACAAAAAATTGAAATAAGTTTCTTCATTATAAAACATAGCTGTAGAACATAGCTGTAAAACATGAACATAACTATATAACAGAACACAATATTAATATTTGAATATAATGTAAGTCATAATGGACACTGGACAGACATTCGGGAGAAAACATCAAATTAATATTAAGCATTAAGTAATCTAATTCCCTATTTGAAAGAACAATATTTTCAAGACTGGTGATGCGGATCTGCCATTTTGACATATGAAGTCACACCCAAAAATGTATGGATTTTCCGAAAACCCTACCCCAAAATATATAGGTCATAAAAATGAATACCCTAAAATTTCAAATCTCTATGGTTTGTAACATGTGGATTTCATTTATAACAGTGGATTTCATTTAAGAAAATTTTCAAATTGGCACAGAAAATTGTGAATTGTGAGTCACTAATTGAATCCCTGAACATAGTTAAGTACTCTCCGCCTTTGACCATGTCAAAATCACTCAAACACTGCTTCATTTAATGCATGGCAAATGATTGCCCATGTGTGAAACCAGTCATGAAAATCTGTTCAAAATTTGCAGTTGAAGACATATGCTCAACAGGAGGAGTAACCTCTCTTGAGCAGGCATGGATTACTGGATAGCAAACTGTGTGCACTGGATCGCGAATTTTGCATTCATGGTCAAAAATGACCTTGATAGACAAATCTTGCCATGGTCCATGGGATCTGTGTCTCTGTCCAATGAACCAACCAAGTGTTCTTGCAATGCTAACTTCTAATTGTTCAAGATATTCTTCAGGCTTCTCTGTAGCATCAGTTGGGTAGTTCCATGCTGTCATAGAGGTTATTGGTGGTATGAGTGCATTTTCAACTTTGTAGAGAAAATCTTGAAAAGTATCCATCATTTTTTCCTGTAGTTCTCTTTTCATAGTGTCCTTCTCTGCAAATTGTGGCTGGAGTAGGGAATACAGATAATCTGCATCTGGAATGGTATTTTGAGCATGCTTGCTGACAAATATTTCCTCGCAAATATCAGGGTAATGTCTCACGAGCTGCATAATACCGTAAGATTCAAGGCCTTTACCAAACTCTTTCATGTACAGACAGCGTCTGTTGATGAAACTGACCTTCAGGGAATTGCTTATATCATATATGTTATCTTGTTTTATCAATCCTGTGTAATTACTATCAAGAATAATGTCAACATTAGCTTGGGAATCTTTCTTAACTTCATCAATTATATTTTGTTCAGCAGCTGTGAGATCGTCATCCTTAATTTCCTGCATATTATATTCTTTAACCATAGAATCACAAACACATTTCTCCAGAAAACATGGAAGTGGGCCACCTTGTGACAGAGAGACTGCGACAATTTTCCCACATGTCTCAAAGTTACCATTCTGAACATGGAGGGTTGAATTGACTGGATTTCCACCAGGAAAAAAATGCTTTGACATATCTGACAAAGTATCAGCACGAAATTCTTTTCCCAATGTTCCCTGGTCTATGCCATCTTCTCCCACAAATTTCACCACAAAGGAGCTGGTCACACTTGACTTCTTCTCTTGTCTTTGCCATAGGTGTAGAATGCGAGGCAATTGCACTTGTCTTCTTGTTGTGAGAAAGAATTGCTTACTTTTATTGACTCTTAATTGGAGAATTTTCAATATGTCACTGACAGAGGTTATCTCTAATTTGCTTGTCTTCATTTCCAGTGATGGGAAAGAGTTGAGCTGCTCTTGAAGGTCTCTTGCATACAATTCATCAGAAATAGTAATAATATCTGTTTCACCTGACAATGATGCTCAGCTTTGAGCCAAATTGTTTTGCACATCATTATTTGCAATGTCACCAAGATTGCTTTGTAGCAAATTTGTAACAGTTAGCTCCACATCATCTGTTTTTTCTGCAACTGTGATACCCTCAGCTTCATAATGATGTTGCGACAAACATAGGAAAAGTGTGATACATTTATAATCCTTTCCAAGTGCTTCTTTGTACTTTTGCAGCTCAAAAAAGTCCTTCTTGTCTCCTGGCATAAACAATGCAGAGCTGCCATCTTCATAGAGTAGCATATACTCCTGTGCACAATCAAAGTTTCTGTCAAAAGCAGCCCATTTTGGGACAGCTTTCTCCAGAATTTGATAATGAGCTGAAGCCTTTGGAACTGTGATAGGGAGACGCTTTCCCCAAATTGTTTTCAGATTACCATCTATCAATTTTTTCAAGCCAATATTTATAGTTACATCTTCAACAACTTTTTTCCTTTTGACTTGTTTTCCATGAAAACAAGTCTCAGATCTGGATTTCTTTTCCTTCTGGAACTCTTCAAAAGACTTTACTTTTTCCACAGGTCTTCCAAAATGAGTTGATGGCAGTGAAGCTTGTGGTGATATGGACTGCTCTGCTTGCCAATGCCCTTGAATTTCGGATGGTCGACACTTACTCTGGTCGCTTTTGCAATTCCAGCAATAGATGACATCCGTCTTTAATCGTACTGGGCACATGCTGCAATACCTGTCAACAAAATAATTTGTGAAAAACTTGTCAAGTCAAAATTATCCTTCAAATCCCTAATAAACCTTTGGGTAACTTATCTACAATATATGATGGGCCTTTTTGGGTGGATAATTGGGTGGAAGTCAAACTTAAATTTTGGAGTAATGTTTATCCTGGCATAATGTTTGTCCTGACACTGTCCTGTTTCCAAACTATCTTTTTTTCAACTCAACACAAACAGACCTGAGGTGTGACATGAAAAAACAAGCAGAAACTTGACTTAAATTTTAGAGCATATATTTTGTATAGCATTCAATATAAACAAATCAACACGATGTAGGAAATCCATTCAATATGAAGATATTTTCTTTATCAAAAGAAAGCAAAGTCGTGTGATCCATTGAGAAAACATGGAGTGGGGCAGAAACCTAAATGGCCTAAATTTGCTGCGCAATTTTGAAAAGAATAAATTTGATTGTGTTAGCCTACGTATTGCTGGCATTTCTGTCCCTCTACACAAATGATGTATTGAAAGAAATACGGAAGTTACTTTCTGAAATAAAAATTTGAAGCAATAGCAACACTTACACAACATCGTCTCCACTACTTCGATCCTTTTCTACACTGTGCTCCATTTTCACTCCCATCGACTATCCATCGACTATCCATCGGCTGTAGATGCAAATTTCTCGTGCTCGCACATTACTCAAGTTCTGCCGTGGAAAAGAGAGTTTTGCCACGAGAAAAGGAGTTTTGCGGTGAGAAAAAGAGTTTTCCCGTGAGAAAGAAGTTTTGCCATGAGAAAGAAAGTTTTGCCGTGAGAAAAAAAGTTTTGGCATGAGAAAGAAAATTTTGCCGTGACACTTGTGGGCCACCGTAGTTAATGCTACTCGCATTAAACCCTATTTTTTCAAAATCTCCATTATCAGCTCACCTTTTAGACTTGTTTCTTTCAACGGAAAATAGTTAGGTCAGTGTTTGCGATGCGTAACCGGTTCCAAAACTGGATGGGAGTGTTGTGGCACGGGAGTGTATGAATACAGACACCAGCTTCCTTTTACTCTTTCACTGTGGAATTTTTCATGCTAAGGATAATAATTACAGACCTATTCCTATAGTTTTGTGTGCTTCATATCGATGAACGGTAAGTGAAGTTCAATCATATTTTACATGATAAAGTTCCATTTCTAATATTTCACATTTCCAAAAAAGCAACCTAACTCCATGTTATTATGTATATTTAGATAGCCTATGTTATCCAAAGAAAACCACACCGAGTTTCTTTCCTTAATCCTTCCCAAAAAACCTTTTTGCGGCCGTATGGAGTGGCAGAAAAGTTTCCAGAGATAAAATTTTGCAATGTCTCATCTGCGGCCGGCATGCTGTGAATGGCTGAAATAGCTACATGTTGTCATATGCGAATTTGCTGGAGACATGCTAGATTCAATGATCGATGTTGGTGCAGCCTTTTTTGCTTTTGGGGTGCAATTGAAAGTTGCAGAACGCCTTTTGCACAACCCATCAGAGTACTCCAAAAAGATGGATAAGACGACAGAGAATGGAGAGGAATTTTTAAAAATGGGTAGTATCTCTTATATCTTACCACTGCTAAAAACAAGAAAAAGCAAAGTAGTTTACGTCAACATCCACATTGAATGATCTCTTAGAAGAAATGAAAGGGGGAACTGAAGTGCAACAAGTAATTCAAAATACAGGCCTTTTGTTTAGCTGTTTTCTTTTTATTGCGTATCTGTTTTAATGAATCGACCAAGACCTAAAAAGGTAATTAAATTCAGGTTTCACGATTTCACATTGTAAATACGGCTGCAATTGGTTCAGTAGATTTGCTGTGATCTTTTTAAACTTAGTTACGGTTGTTACTGTTTTTTATATTGTTATATAAGCCCTGTATTTAATGCAGAAATTTAGAATAATTTATTGAGTCCCTGTTAATTTTTTAAGCTTTGTTATTCTTTGTTAATTATATTAGAACACTAGGATATAATTTCAGAGAACGTTCTGCAATTTTGGATGAATAGTTTATGCCAGAAAACATTGTCTACTCCGTACTTTAGCTGCACTTTTAAAGCCGGGACCCTAATTTCAAGTGAAAGTCATATCGAGAAGTGTAACGCCTTTGCCCAAACTGTATTACTTACAAAGGCGTTTCTCCATGGAAAGAAAACTGGACAACACAAGAAGCTTATGAACAACTTACAAGCAGATCTGGTGGGCGAAAGAGAAGTACTGAGAAATCGCCACAAGTGGAAAAAAAGAAAAAAGCAAAGAAATGACGATATTTTAAGTATATGTTGCTTTTCGTTAATGGATAATATTTTTCAATAAATTTGCCATGAAATACAGATTTCACACGATTATATGTTTGCTTGAAATAGACAGGGAAAATCTTATAAGAATCAAGCAATCAGGGTAACCGGAATTCTGTTTTTTGAGACCTGGGGGTTTGGGTTTCAAAATCCGCAAGGGGAAAAAAATTTCGGCCAGAGGGTTATGTTATTGCTGATGTCATAGATGGGGAGGTCAATGAAAGTTCTTTTTATAAACTGTCAACATAATTAATATCAATCGAAAGAGCATTTTAAACCAAGCGAAATTGATGTCATGATGTCATCAGATTGGACTAAAGTTTATATGATGCAGTTTTAACGTTATTTCGCAATCTAATAACATGTCAAATTAGCCCCATTCACTGTCATCGCTGTCACTACTAATTTCATCAACGCTGGAATCACCAAAAAAGATATAATTAAGTTTGTGGTCAGTTTCGAATACAACTTCATTGTTTTCATTGGCCTCTTTTCTTTCTCGATTTTTACCATGCTTGTCAAAGTGTGGCAGCTGATTACCTGAAGGCGTGTTTTGAAACACTATTAGTTTTGCGAAGATTTATTTTTAGTCTTAGTTGTAGATCGATCGATCAATATGCTTACCTTCATACCATACAGGCACAAGAGATACCTCAGAGTCATCACAATCTATCTTCCAGCCACTATTGATTATATTTCCATTGAGCATTACCTTTTTACTGCATTGCAGCCATTCCATTAGTTGAAAGTTTGCTCGTCTAATATGTTGCTGCAAGGATTTTGGGTCGGCAGGCAGGCTCATTGATGATTCAGTTGTCATTTTTTTTGTATAATCGCATCCTTGTTTCGATGTAGTTTTCTTCTTTTAATCCACTGTAGCAATTTAGATGAAAGAATCTCACAACACTTCTCTCTACATCTTCACCAGTAATTTCAGACTCTCCAAATGCTTCTAACAACTTTAGGAAGTTTTTATCGCCAACCACCTTCTTGAACACTTTCAACTTTCGAACCCCAAAAGGATACGATGTCGTATCACAGCCTGTTCAGCAGTGTATATGCGAGAGCTTCAGACAAAGATCCTGACCAAAATTATCTACTACTTTTTGGATATCGAAGTATTTGTCACTATCTATCTTCATAGCCCATGGAAAGGATGGTTTATATTTGGCGTAAGCATACACAAGGAAAATGAAGAATCTGTCTTTCGAAACAACAACAACAGGGGCATTTTTACGTGAAGCACTATCCTTATGTCTGCTTCCTCATGATTACATTCAAATATACAAGATGTTTCATTTTTTAGAATTTTCAAAGTCATATTTACCTCATTTGTTATCACTGGGGTAACAAAGTTCTCTCTAACTTCTGGAAGCAGCAAGTATTCAATTAAAATCTTCAGTGAGTCAGTTTTGTTTTCGGTATTATTGAAAAATTTATTCCTGTCCTTACCCTGAATCATTTTCTGGTCCAGGATTTTTATGTGAATGCGAGTACTTATTTTTCCAGGATTAAATCTGGTCAAACTTTTTGTGCTATTCTGATCGGTAACAAACTCTGTAAGCCTTGGCTAGGCCAATTTTTTGCGTTGCCTTTTTTGCGAAAATGCTTCTACACGGCAGATGTTAACAGATCCACGGTGCTTGGCTATTCTCTTTTAAGCAACTTGATATTAACATGATAGTTTTTGTTTTATAGATCTAGAGCCGTCGAAGGAGAAATCGAAGGTGTATTTTATCATGAGAAACTGTTATATAAATCCATGCCGTATGGAGTAGTTTATGAAATATATTATAATACGTTAGTTTGCAATGCCAGTCATTTATTTGTGCATTGGTTCACATTTTATTTTTTGAAATAAAATAAAATTTACTGCTGTGATTATTGTATGAAATTGCCCGTCCCAAGTGATTATTTCATAAGAGTTTAGTTTAAGCTATTTAAAGATACTAAGAGTTTGTAAACCTGAAATGAGGTGAAGTTCTATTGCATATTCGTTTTTGTATATGGTATTCATTTTTAATTTTATTGCTTTGATGCTTTAATTATAGGTAAGTAATCTTAGTCCATATAAAGAAATGTGAAATACATAGAAATTTATTATAACTTAGAAATAAATTTCCATGATAAAAAAATTAACAAAGCCTTTCCAGAAAAATTGTTAGAATATAACTGCGTAACTTTTTAGCGCCCAAGTTTTGTAATCCGCATATTAAAAAAAGTTAGGCAAAAACGTTGTAAGTCTTATACTTACAATGATTGTATGCACCTTAAGAGAACAATCGATTCATACACTTTCATGCAGATGTTGTTGCGTGTAAGCAATAATTGTCAAGGGACCTTTAAAGACAAACTTTCATATTGCTTTATGATCCGTAATCTATTCTTAATGATTGACCATGACTCGCGTTAGCATGCTTTTTATAAACAAGGGAGTACATTGTTTCCAAAATCGCAACTATAAAAGGGTTGTACACAGGGCTAAGAAGTCAAAATCAGAAAGTTTGTACGGTAACAAACAACATGTCGCAAGCCGCACCATTTTATTGGTATGTTAGGCTTTTTGCATGAAGTTTCATGGCTACAAGGTATAGCAGCTTGTAAGTGTAATACTATTATCCATTTGTTCAGATAAATTTAGATATTTATAGAATATAGATTGTACCTTTAATGTTTGTTTGGCTTACTTATATTAAGTTGACCTAATTTAGTTTGCTGCTTGTAGTGATCAATTTTTTTAACTTCATTGGCAAGCCGCACATGTCTTGAAGCAGCCCACCGTTTGTTTTGTGTATTCTGCGCTTGCCTTAGCTAAAATATAATTTAGCGTTTTGAGTTGTTATACTTTTAGAAAAGTGCAAAGTTAAGACTACAACAACAATTTTCCGCATGATAGTTTGTTTCAGGTGCACACCTAACTTTTGGGGGTTGGGGTGTGAGTTTATGTTAGACCAAGTTTCAATATAATTTCTCTTGGTACTGATGGGGCGTACTACATTAAAGTAGCAATTAAGTGGCTCGTCACTCAGATCATGTAACAAGAATGTAACAATTTTTAGAAACAAATTTTATCGGAACAGAATCAAAATCCTAATGTAGTTATTGAATATATACTTCTATTAACCGCCCTGGGTGGTTACTAGAGGGGGGCGCTTATTTCACACTTTTTGATTTTAGGATGGGCGCTTATTGGAGGGGGCGGTTAGAAGAGGGTGGGCACTTAATACGGTAAATCCAAAAATTGCTATCCCGTTTCTTTGTTAAATAAAAAATATGTATGATTATATTTTTTCAAAGTTTTGTCGTTTGGTTTACGCTTTTTACAATTTGTGGATAGATTTGCTTGAACTCTGCCTGAGCTAAAACAATTAGTCAGTCCGCCTCTGGAAGTCACGGACACAGGGTTTGATTAAAGCAAATTAACAAAAACTATCAAGTTATAAATAAGCTTCTTTTAATAAGAACCATTATTAAACGTTACTTGAATATAACTGATAATTGAGTTGGAGTTAGACCAATGAACAAATTGTCTTTGCAAACAAACTCTGTTTGCAAAATTACTTAATTTTGTTAGTATTACGTATGGTAGCTGAGAATAACAATTATGAATTTCCAATTAGCCACTTCCTCTTAATTAAAACATACCTAAAGATTCATTTGATTCCAAAGGAGCATCTAGATTAAATTATTTGGGGATTTAATGTATTTCTGTTCCGTGTTTCGTTATAAGGAAAACTACTCTTGGCATCGAAATTCATTATATTTCAGATAATAAACTAGAATTTCACAACAAGATGCTTTTGATTTGGAACATCTAAACAGTTCAGTTAATCATTATCCTAATTAATATTTTGAATTTTGCGCCAGGCTCAGGCTCAGCCCTAGACCTCTAAATTACAATTATGTCGTAAAAACTGCAATTTATGGCCCCAAAACACCAAAATTTCAAAAAATAAGTTCAATTTTCGAATTCAGCAGCCCGTAATTGTACTTCTGACCGAGTTTCAGCCAATTTTCATCAAATTGGGCTTTTGATGATTTTTGTTTCCACTGGGAACTACTGATGCTGGGCATTGAACCAAATTTAATCACAACCGGTGAACACAAAGAAACATGATATAAAAAAAGCATAATAAGACAAGACATTAAAAGATAATATATATTTGATGGAAAGATTGTTTACTAATGGGGTCGTATAAACAATTAAGTAGCTAGGAAAAATCTCAATAGCTAGGGCTGCGCAGCAAATGTTGCGATTTGCCGCTGTGCAGCCATTGCAATTACAGGAGGCAGAGCAGATTATGGATACGGATGACTGATTGCGCAGTAAAGATATGCGCAGCTTATACCGTAATTCTTATTCACCTTCTTATATCCACAACGTCTAATACAGTGGAATTCACTCATATACATAGTGTATGATACAGCTATGAGTGGTTAAATGCAAAGCAGAAATTGAGCATTTCTGTCTGAGCTTCCGTGTGAGGTTCATAGTGTCCCTCTCGAATGGCATGAATCAATCAGAGCAAAGACGACACATCTTTCAGATAGGATGTAATCAGTTGACCTTGGGTACCATGCGTAGTGAAAACCAAGTTGTATGTCATGTGAAACTCATTCGATTTCAAGTTCTCTTTGTCCAGAGAAGGGCATTCACAAAACGCTTTGAGTGCTGCACAAAGCTCTTGCATACCTTCCAAAGCTTCCTTAGACCAAAATTGTATCAAGCTGTTAAAACTTTCTTTCAGCAATTGCATGTTGCTGTAATAGTGGCGACCTTCAATAGCAGCATCAGATGACCCCTCAGCTATGACTTCTGCGTCAATGAACCAATTCTTCAGGCTTAGACATGCATATCGCTTATAAATAGTTTTTGGGCTAACCCAAACTTGATGAAAGCCACCCATTATGAGGATAACATGTTATCAGGATAACATGTTGTAACTTGTCAGGGCTTTTCCATATGATGTGGATAAGTTTTGCATAAACTTGCTCATCTGCATGTATAAAAATATGGTTCAAGCTCAGGCTGTCCATCATTACTGGTAAAGCGTCAATAAACTTCTTGCAAACATCTTAGTCAGGGGGCTCGGGGATTGTCGGCAAGTATTCTATGATCAATTTATCGTGGCTGGATTGAAAGGGTGTTTTGTTATGAGGCATCCAGAATCCATTTTGTTCTTTTTCCGCTTCATCCGAAAAAAAGGTTTGAGCCAAAGCCCTCAGAACATTTCTACGAAAACTATTTTTGTATTGTGGGAATGTTTGAGGTGACACTCATTTCCCCAACTCGTACTCTGGAATTTCTAACCTATTACAATACTCATTTGTCACGCAATGATTCGTTTGCTCTTCAAGAAACTCACGTTTTATAACTGACTGAAATACCATCATATTTGTATCATGACTTGTGTCTTTTCCTGTAGCAGTTTCTTGCCTACCACCGTTATTATCAAGAGTAACCTGTCTTGCAATACCTTTCTTTAGGTTTTTAGGGACATTTGAGCATTGCCTCACCTCATCAGCTCAAAACGTGTTTTGTTCTCTTATAAAACGATATGGTATTGAATGATTAAGTTTATGAAGGATTGTTATCGCTTCTTTTCGTCCAGTAAAACGGTGAAGAGTCATTCCTGTTACTATTTGCTTCGGCGAATATTCTTTTAGTACCAATGACTCCCAGTCTGATGCAAGTGACCATATCTCGTACCAAGTTGGTATGAGGGAGTTATTGCATATCAACTTTCTGTAACATTAAAGTTGGGATTTATGGTTGCAAAAACTGCATTGTATAGTTCTTTCATTGGACCTTTTTTCAAAACATTTTCAGTTTCAGAGGCTGTCAAGGGAAATTTTATCTTATTATGCCATACCTCTGCCTTATACTTAAAGGGCTACTCCCACCATATTTTTTTAATCCATTTCTGGGTAGTTTTTGGCGTAAAAACAGGTACTGCAGTTTTTAAATTTTTAAATTCGCTCATTAACACCCTTTTTTACGCCTCCAAACATGCACATTCCAGAAAAAAGTCGGGCAAAAAGAAAACTGGGGCGAGGCCGGTGTGACGCAGATGACGGAACGCAGAAAATTACTTTATTGTGTTCAGTACCAAAGCTCGCACGAAAACGTTTTGCATGTCTATAGTCAAAACCAAGTTGTATTTAAAAAATTAAACCCTGCCACGCACTAGTTCAGGATCTAAGGAATCTGTTGATGCCTCGTTTATCATGAAAAGCGTGAGTTTTTACACAAATGAGGGTGATTTGCTCACGCTTACGATGCAAGCCGGCATGTTTTTCGACCTCAACGTCGCAGTCTCGAGCGAGCTTCACATACAATCTTCAGTGGTGCGGGATGGTTTTAAATCACAATATGAGTTCGAAATCTATTCAATTAAAGAGGAGGAAGCTCTCTTTCGACAATTTTTCGTTTTTTAAAATTGATAGTATGGAAAATTTGTGAGCTCTTATCTGCGCATTTTTAAGATTTAAACCAAATCGGGTCAGTCAAAAATTTGCAAAATCGCTAGGCGGAGCAGGTCCTGGCACGGGTAAAGTAGAATAATGCTATTTTGGACAAATAATGCATGCAAATAACCTCATTTGTTTTATCTGGTGTGTATTTGAAGCAGCAGCTCATATTTTGGTAATATTTCAAGTGTAGTTATTGTCATAACTGTGTGGAAAAACTCGAAAATCCCTTCCAGGAGTGTAAACATTAATGCCCAGAGATCGAAGATTTCACAAGTTCAATGTGAATTCGAAGAAAAACTTTCCAGCACAATGTTGGGCTTCATACTGGTGTGCTGGTTTTGGTTATACTGTCTGACTTTGTCAACAATATACACCTTTACTTTGCCTTAGGTTTCAATGTAATCACCAAGATATATATATAATTTATAACAAGAACTCCATGGATATGTCACCCAAACAATTTCAATTTGAGCAACTTTTTAACAGCGCATATCACTTTAGCATTTCAATATCTTTGACAAAAACCCAAGTAGTAAATACAAAAATAATCCACAATTATCTTGCTAAAACCAAGCACATGGCAAAACTTGATAAAATAGAGCATAGAACTGATGGAAACGATAAACAAACTTATTATATCACGATTCACGAACGTTTGCTGGTTGTTTTATCACGCAAATGAAAGGAGGGAAGAGGTTGAGTGATGAACAGATAACCACGTGAGGCGTGTGAATACTGGAAAAATCCATTGTCACTGCATCAGCTTTGGGGTCAATTTTCAGCCCTTAACAATGCCGAAAATTAAACAAAACACACGGGGAGATGTCAATAAGCTTTTTAATGATGGTGTTGAAGTGGTTTGAAAAAACATTTGTGTTTATCATTGAAAACAAGGGAGAAAACCGGACGCAACGTTGATTTTTCCATACTGAAGCCAAAGAGAGAAGTTTTTTTGCATTCCGGCATCTACGTCACACAACCTCGGCCCAGATCGTTTCATGTTGCACAACATTTTCAGAAATAGCCTGAAAATCGCACTTTTGGAGCCGTGAAAAGAGGTGTTAATGAGCGAATTTCGAAATTTAAAAAGTGCAGTACCTGTTTTTCCGTCAAAAACTACCCAGAAATGAAATAAAAAAATATGGTGGGAGTAGCCCTTTAATGTGTTTTCCAAACGCTTTGATAAAATCATTGTCTTTCAAGCCAAACCCTTTCAAGGTGGCTACAGAAAATGCACAAGGGTCAGTGTCTGGAGAATAAACAATAAGTTGTCTACCGGATGCAAAAACGCCAAGATCTTCGCCAAAGTATTCTTGGAGAGCTTGTTTAGTTTCTTGTGTGTCACAAACAGCAGGAGGAAACAATTGCTCCTAACTTAAAGGGCTTATGCAGCCTAAAATTACATATAGCTTTTTTTGCTGAAAAGTATAGAATTCAACATGCTTATCAACATGCCGCAGATAGAATATAAAAATATTTTGTAGTTTTTAAGTTATTCATTGTCAAAATAGGGAATTTGGACAAATTCTGTTGAAGAAATTGACGTCAGAATGATGCGAAATCCCAGACACCTTTGCGTACCACGGCCAACAAAACAACAAACCGGGCAGACTGAACAACGTCACGCCAATATGTAACTTAAAATAGGGAAACAAATACTAATAAAGAGTATTAAAAAAGCATTTCATGGTCGATCATGTGCTGTAGGGGAACATAACAGCGCGAGTTGGACCAACACTAAATTCATCTCTCTCCATAAGTCTCGAAACTCTTCTAAAGACCTGAATTTGACCGTAACAACTGAAGACAAAACAGTACAATGAACAAAACTCATATGATTCCATAGAATTAATGTTAAACAGTTGCCAACAATTTATTAAATAACAAATGAAATAACCAATTATCAACATAAGTTTTATTTTCAAAACGGGCATCCAGCTCTTTCAGAGATAGGCCTTCACAACCCGATCCTTTATCATCACTGCCCTACCCAGCTCTGGGTCTTCTTGCAAGAAGAGGTTCTCCTTGGTACAAATTTCGACTATACGAAGACTACTGAATAGTCTTCATCTTCTTCGCTACCCTCAAGAAGAGTTCTTCCTTCGTTGTCAGAGGAATTTGTTTTAACTAATATTTTCGCAATCCGACGTTTTGAAAAGATTTTAGCCAGACACTGTTTCAACAGGGCGGGTAGCTCTTGCTCAGAGAACAATAGTTGAAGAACAATAGTTCGGTTCATTCTGACGTCACATTCCACCAAAATCATGAAGATTTTAGTTTTTTCAAAATTTGTCAAAATTTCTGTGTTTTATTGAAAACAACGGAAATTGGCTCATAATGTGAGGAAAATATCGCGCTTTTAGCCACAGGTGAGATAATTGAAATCGGCATCGCCTAAGTCGACTTATTAAAAAAACTGTGGCGCACGGTCAATTTTTCCCATACTGACCCCTATAAAAAATGATTCGCGTGTCATCAAACTGACGTCACAGCTCTTCAACAGACCTGGGTGTGTTTGAGCTTGAAAAAACATACTTATACTCGTCAGAAAACACTCAAAATAGGTTCATAGTGATACTCAGATCTTTTTCTTTTCATTTCCGTAAAAAAATCGATATGTCATTTTAGGCTGCATACGCCCTTTAAGATCTTTGAATAGGTCAGAAAGTAAGAAGGCTGAATTTTTTTGGATGATTTCTATCGAAACTTTGGAGAGAAATTCAGAAAGTATATCTTGTGACATACCCCTTTTTTCTCCTTAGGACTCTTCTTTTTGTGAAAGAACCGGCTTTATTGCAAATTTAACATAGCATTATTTATGATAGAATACATCAGCGGCATGAATGTCATGCGCTTCTCCTGACAGTATCATTTGAAGTCTTGTTGCGACAGTGTGCCATCTATGATTGGTGTTATCCAGGTACATCCCCATTCTTTCTCTCAGTCTATTTGAAGATAATTTTTCGCAACAACGAATCAAGCTACCCGCACCATCAGCTTTGTTGTCAGATTTTCTCTTTTCATTACAAATAAAGCATAACCTTTTTGTTGTCAAATACTTACTAACTGACCTTCAGGTGGCAAATCTAATGCTTTTATTTTCAGATTCTTCAACCTTTGAGCAGCAATTCACATCTGGTCTGGTACCATATCTTTTCAAGGAAATATTTCCATTTGTTCATAATGTTGCTCGGCAACTAGCATGTGCAATACAAACAGGGGTAGATTGGTCTTTAATTTGTGAAAACAAGCAAGTAAACAGAAATTTACCATCATCATAGGGTATGTTAATGTCTTTCCACCTCTCTGCTTGCTCGATAAAGGCAGGCCAGCCATTTTCGGTCAAGATTTCTTTCTTTTCATTTTCTTTGAAACTTCTTTCAAAGATAAGGCTATTATCAGAGCACTGATCGTTGGTGCTTAAATATGCTGTGGCCATAGAAGATAGTAGGCACTTTACGCAACCAGAAGACTAACGCTAACGTTAATTCATCACGTGGTCAGGTGACTAATGCTTGAGATCCTGTCGTCATACGGAAGAGCGTGGTGTGCTAACACTCATTGGGCCACAGGCGCACGAGATTCTAATACAAATCGGGCATAGAAAATCGAGAAATTGCCCTTTTTCTTTGAGAAAAGTTAAAATAGGCTAGTATTAAAGGATAGTAAACGATGGAAGTCTTGGGGCACGTGAGGGGATACACATTGATGTAATGCCCATTGGGATGTTTCACAATGACAGTTTGTCCTTGCATGGAATGAATTGTTGTGATTTGTCCATTGACAAAGCCTTGAGGTTTCTCACAATTTTCCAGGAGCATTACAGGTAATCCATTAAATATTCTTGTTTTTTGTTGCTTTACAGTGCAGGAAATTACGTTTATTGTTGGTTTACTTGTGATGCTTGAGATTATGGCAGAGTTTATAATGTTGCTAAAAGCGTTACTAACTGTTAGAAAGATATGTGATGGAAATTGTTGGTGAATATGAACAATGATGTCTTCTGTAACAGGAGTGTGACACAAAATACAATCTTGTTGTAGTATTTGGAGTGTATTCTCTGTGGGTTGATAATATTTAATGCTTTGCAAAAAATTCAGTAATATATTGTCATTGATGCGGGATTGCTGTTTTAAATTATACTGATGAGAAAGTTCAAGGAAAATTGGGTCGTCCTTAATTGAAGAGACTTATGATACCTTTCCATCAATTGTAGCAATTGGTTGTTGTTGTAAGAAGTTTCCACACATTACAACAATTTGTCTCACTGGTAATGTGTTGACTGTGTGAAACGTTTGCTCTAGAGATTTGAGAGATTTCATCAACAAAAATGGCATCATAAAAACCAATGTCCTAGTTGATAGAGCTTTTAGCTTTACTTTCTGCAGTGATTCGGAAGAAAGAATGAATTGTTTCTGTGGTTACATTATCACCATAAAGGGATTAGTAAATACCAGCTAAAGCGCCAGTTGGTGTTGCTATAACAATGGAGTGTTTCTTCAAGAGGGATAGCTGTATGCAGCATTGCATTGTATAGCTCTTGCCAGTTCCAGGATCTCCTGTTAGAACAAGGTATTTCCGCCAGTCAGGTGTGGTTGTTTTATTGTTGTTGTAATATGTTGTGCGGGCCACTAAGGTATCCTTAAAGAGGTTATAAAGACAAGTTGTAATCCTTGTAACTGAATAGCTGGGTCTTTTGAGTTGAGCAATGTTTAATGTTGAAGTTTTCGGGAGGACATGGAAGGAATGTGCAGTAAGAATATCTTTCAAGCTTCGAAGGTAAGAAAGAACATTCCTAATAAAGAATGTTTTGTGTCCTTCAGATTGGAGCATTTTTTCGAAGGAGTCAGGTTGTAACTGATTGGGTATCAAAGACATCGCTTTAATAAAATATGTAATTTGTTTTGGTGGTTGAACAACATTTGGAGGAGGCAAAATTTCCGCTAAAGATGAATTTGGATAATCTACCATCAGTAGCTGGATAAGGTAAAGGGGCTTAAAAAAGGAACAGTATGACACTCCCACAAAAACAGGGGTGCTCTTGCCTAGTGATTGCTTGTTGGCTTTGTTGTGATGTCTTAGCCACTCCAATAATGAGAGGGTCTGAAAATCTTTTTGCCGTGAATAATATTGATGTAATAGTTGACTTTTTTCAGCTGCCTCTGGTAGAGGTGGGTAAAAGTAGACGTTTACACCAAAGTTGAAAGCGATCTTAGTGTTAGATAAGAGACTCCACATCTCTGGTTCACAAACAAACAGGTTTACAAGGTATCGGAAAGCTGCGTGAGAAGCATTTATGTCTGTTGCAAAAAGTGTTTAGGTGTGAAATGTCTCATTCCATTTTGAGACGTATGAAGTTACATACTTTAAAACCATACCCTGGCCATCACTTGTTTGGACATCCATAGAACATCTCAGAGCGGGAAGCAATGTGTCAATATAGGCACGTAAATGAACAGCAAATGCTTCAGCGTTATGTTTGATGTGAAGCTTATCTCTTCCTTTATATGAAGTTACATATGTATCTTCTGACTGAAATTTTAGACAATGGGATGGAGAATTGGAACATTGGGATTTAAAGAACATCATCATGTAAGGGATGAGAGGGAGGAGGTAGATCTCCTCTAATAGATTTAAATTGTGTATTCCGAAAATTGTTTGACCATACTAATAAATGCAAATGAATTGTACCCCAGGCTTGAAATTCAAAATGGTAAAAATAAGTTTCAACACTATTTTTCTTTGGGTTGTGTTCATAATGGAATAATGAGTAGACTATCGCTGGTCATTTGTTCCACAAATAAATCCCCATACAACCTGCTCCATGATGTGTGTGAAGTGGGAAGTTTCGAATAGGGCAGTACTGCATGGTGGAAAATTATAAACTTCACGGAGATTATCTAACAAGGAGGGTGATGTGAATGTCCATTCCGAGGGTGATATTGTAATAAAGACAGAGTGATACCCTTTTTGGTGGACAGTATCAAGGAGATATCTATGTTGTCTCTGCAAGAAAGCAGGTGAAAAGGTTTTTGAGGAAAAGGAGGTAAAAGGTTTGCGACGGGATATTTTGCCTTGATTTATTGCGCCAGTAATTGTCTTGTACATCCATCTGTCAAAATGAAACTGTAAGAGCTCAAAATCCATGCTGTAATCTAAGATGGAACTGAAGCATTTCTTGATAAAGGAAAGTTTGCTGCTCTCTCTGTTGAGGGTTCCTTCATGAACCGAATCACAGTAGTCCAATGAGGGGTACAGAGTTGCCCATAAAGCACATTCAATGCCAATCCATTGAAAAATGTCAAACTGTGAAACCTGTTGATTGTCTGATAGAAAAGTTTGTTTTTTAAAACATATTCCTTGTAGCAGGAGGTATCAGAGGACATTAAAAAATGGTATGCTGTTTTGCACCATATTTTGCGAGCAGGGTCTGCCAAGGTATGAATTTTCTGAAGAACAGATAACTTGCTGCATGTTAATTTAAATAAACCTATTCTTGAACGGTAGCCATTGTTCATAGTGCTATATGGACCAACATCTATTATAAATGGTCGTAGAGTCATTATGTTACTAATATCCATGAGGATAGCTGTTCAGGAACGTTGCTGGCCAATGGGACAAGATATTTTGTATCCTGACCAGAGCAGACTAGCATTTTTTGGATTTTGAATTTCCTCTTCTAGTTGAGTAACAATTTTTGGGGAATGATACTGTGACAATTGTCACATTTAGCTCAAGAGAGATGCTTTATCCAAAGGCGCAAATTCTGTACATTTTCGTCAGGAAATAGAAGCATGATGATCGTCGAATTTGTTCGTGTCTGATTAGATATAGCAAAAGACTTCCTTGGCATGATGCTAATTGCAAATCAGGATTTCCAGTAGGAATCTGCTTCTGCCACACTCTACTGTTTTGACATCTTTCAAATGAAAAAATACACTTGAGGTATTCAAATAGAAGGAAGGGAAAATAAACAAGTATGAGCAAGAAAGGACATATTGATATGAATTACGTGGAAGGTGTAAATGATCTTATTTTCTCTCCAAGTGTTGAATTTATAAGAAGTTATTAGATTGTTGCTTGTGTTTGAAAGTTGAGATGTGGTGACTCTATACAATGAAATGTGAAGAGAAAAATAAGAAGCAAGTTGGGCTTTAATAGTTGGTGGAAAAAAATTGAGGTTGAAAAGAATATATTTTTCGAAGAGTAAGCTGATGTTTTGAAGTCAGCATAATATTTTCAATACTAGGGGTCATCACTCGCTTCGCTCATTTGCCCCAGCCCGTCAAGTAAAAAAAGCTTAATATGGTTGGCGCTCTTTGTGCGCTGCATTCGCTCCCGCCCATGCCAATATATACATACATACATACACACATACATACATACCTACATACCTACATACATACATACATACATACATACATACATACATACATACATACATGAGCCGGGTTCGGCCGCTGTGCTCCCTCCCCAGTGCCCGTCAAGTTAACAAAGCTTGATCTGGTTGGCGCGCTTCGCACGCTGCATTCGCTACTGCTCATGCCCATACATACATACATACATACATACATACATACATACATACATACATACATACATACATAAATACATACATACATACCTACATACTATACCTATATACTATACCAACATACTATACCTATATACTATACCAACATACTATTCCTACTATACAAACATACTATAACTACTCTACAAACATAACATACCTACTATACCTACTATAAAATCATAGTATACCTACATACTATACCAACATACTATACCTTCTATAAAACATACTATACCTACCATACAAACATATTATACCTACCATACAAACATACTATACCTACTATAAAATCATACTATACCTACACGCCATACCTACAAACTATACCAACATACTATACCTACTATAAAAACATGCTATACCTATATACTATACCTACATACTATACCTACATACTATACCAACATACTATACCTAGATACTATACCTACTAAAAAAACATACTATATCTACATACTATACCTACATACCTAGAATACATACCCTACAATACATACCCTACAATACAAACCCTACAATACACACCCTACAATACATACCCTACAATACATAGCCTACAATACATACTACGACGTAACATTTCTAAAACACGTAAAGGTGGGAGGTCAAATCTCCCCCCTGGCAATGGAGCACCCCGCGCCTACCCTGCGGCCCTGAAAGCCCTTTCTAAATATTGATAATTTCAGTGTAAAATTGGCAGAAAAAAGTTGCCACAGGAGAATCAATCCATCCCCAAAAATTTCAACTCCATCGGCATTAAAAATTATATCAACATGTAGCTCAGGATACAGCGAATATGTTGCAAATAGTTTCATTTCTTAAATAAGTAATACTGAATTCTTAGAGACAATTTAGTGGAAGTGGTTTTATTGATTTTTCGCAGCCATGCAAAAAGCAAAACCTTTGAACACATTTTAGCAAGTAAAAATAGTGTTTAACGTGGCAAATAGTGATCCAGTTGAACTAAACAAACACCAACATGAAAGAAATATGTTGGTGAACAATGATCGAAAGTGTTTGGGTAAAAAATAATCAATTATGGCAGGCTAAAAATTAATTTTTGCAAATGCAAAAACAACGCGTTTTGCGTGAAAAATTGCTCCTTCCTGAGTGAAAAGCAACTTTGTTGGAAATTCGTAAAAAAAACAATAACAAAAAACAAAAATAAAAAAAAAACAACACATTATTTTAGTTGTGTTATCAGACAACACTTGTCGAAAATTTAAATGTGGAAAAACGTGCAAATAGGGCGGGAAAAATTCAAAACTTTGACCATGGCCTAAGCGTTGTTAGCATGCCGAGGCAACAATGGTGGTCGCCTACTACACAAAACCTACAACTATTTCATTCAAAAAACAAAACAAAGCTATCACCTGTGTTCTCTATTGTTTCCTGCAACTCTCCAGGGGTCTTTCAAACAATTAAAAGCTCTTTACAAAGTTAATTCAGCTCGTAAAACACTTTGAAAGGCACCCATCTCACTTTTTGTGTACAAAACAAACACACGCGTCTTCTCCAAAAGTACCTGCTGCCAGCCGAGGGCAAATTTGCATGATAACAAAAAACGCGTCGCTGTTCAGGTGAAGTTGCGAAAGGGCCAATCAAATTGCAGGAAAAGGCGAAACGGGTCACGTGAAGAACGAATACTCTTTTCGAAAATGGAGTTCGTGACGCAAATTGGGAAGTTTCGCCAGCGTAAACCGTCGTTTTTTCGTGATAGCACAATTAGTGGAATAATTAATGGAATAACTGCAAAATTCTTTTAAAATATGCTTCCAAAAATAGATAAATTTTGCCTACCCTAGAAACGGAGCCTTTCCATGCAAGTGTCAACGTTTTCCGACCCCATTCAAAAAAGCCTTAGTCATCATCAATTCGCCGTTCCATCCCATGGTTTTGAGGCGTTCGACCTATTGTCTCGGGCCGAATCTATTGTTTTGGCCACAGTTTCACCACCGTCACGTGACCTCCGCAGAATATATATATTAGACTAGGAAGGCTGGCGCACTTCGCGCGCCACCTCCCTAGTGTGTTGGCCTCCAATCTGAGTGGAACAGCGATCTTCAACAAAAGTGGGCCTAGTGTGTTGGCCTTCGATCCGAGTTGAACAGCGATCTCAAAAAAAAGTGCGGTGGGTTGTTATTGTTTGGCCTTTGATTTGAGTTGAACAGCGATCTTAAACAAAAGTGCGGTGGGTTGTTATTGTTTGGCCTCCGATCTGAGTTGAATAGTGATCTTCAACAAAAGTGCGGTGGGTTGTTCTTGTTTGTCCTTTGATCTGAGTTGAACAGCGATCTTAAACAAAAGTGGGGTGGGCCTCTTTTGTTCTGGCCTTTGATCTGAGAGAAATGGTGAGCTGTTGGCGTATTTAGAGCAGACTTTCGATAGATAAAACTGACTTTCGATGTAAGTGTATAATTTGAGGAAATAAAATTTTAAAATTGGAAAGTATTAAATAACAATTAGAAATAACAATAACAGATAAAAATTAGAATAATTATAAAGATTATGTTAAGAATATAGTAAATATATGTACATAGTAAAAATAACAGAAGAAAGTTTTATTAAATGATTGTGACTTCGACGTCAACATATTGCCGGTATAAGAAAGATGTATGTTGCTGTACTGTTAGAAGTTTTGGTGCCTGTTAGTTAGTTGTTGTTATGTATCTGTTATTCTGTGCTGTTGTCATCGTTAGGTTCGTCATCGTTTACCTGTGGTTGGGACTCGTCGTTTTGTTCAAGTTCAGTAGGGTGTGGTTGTTTTTGTTGTGGCTGCGTTTCGTCTGGTGGCAAAATGCTGACGTCGATGTCGTCTTCTTGGAGTGATAGCTGAAGTTGTTGTTCAAAGTGCTTTTCTAACAGCTTCATTGCCAGTTTTTCGTTGTGCTTTGCTCTGGCCATTCCCTCCTTTACTTTCGACTTTGTTATCCGATTCGAATTGCGAATCCTCTGATAGCACTGGTTTGCTATCTCTGTATTTCTGTCGATGAACCTGCACGTTTGCTCTAAACGTGCAGCTGTGCCGCGGGATGTTCTAGCAATAATTTTCAAATCTTGGTCCATGCTAAAAATGTTAGAAAAGCGTGTCAGAATGTATTTAAATAATATAAATTTATAAATAATGAAAGTAATGACAAAATAAAAGCGCTACGTAATATGTAAAAGTTTAACTGCCCTTTTTATGATTGAATAACTTGAATATAACGTTAAAATTCGCAAAAAGTCTTGCTGTGAAGCTCGCAAATCTAAAAATGTGTTGTATGATTATTGTATGTAGGTAAATTGAAAAAGTATATCACTTGATGAATGTTTCGCATACAGAAAAATTATCAGTGAGTTACAATGCGTAACTACTTGTAATAATAATTGTCAATGTATGAAGAAGGTATGGTACTCACGGATGAATAAAGCAGTGAAGGTTCACGATGGTCTTGCGTATGTGTTGTCTCTGGTGTTGCTTGAAGAGAGTGATCGCATAAAGATTTATGGAGTGCAGAAAAACAACTTGAAATCGAGCACATGGAACAGCATAGGTGCAACTTCCTTAGCACTTAAGAGAATGGAAGAAGAAAAGGGGTTGAAATAAAGTGCGAGATGAAATAGGGTTCGATTGTTTTTCTAAGAGGATGTTGAATTTTGTAAGGATTGTGGACGGCGCGTATGATGGGTTAGCATGTGTTGGGTGTAACGTGGATCTGCAGTTGAAAGTTGGAAGGAAAAGAAGAATGAATGAATGTTACTGGCTTTCGTAGATGATTGAATGGGATGCAGTGTGAAAGCTGGTTGAGCTGGCAAAAAGCTCAAGTTCCAAGGAAAGCGAAAAGGAAATTGTGTAAAAAAGGAATGTGATGACGTTGAATAATAATGACCATAAATGTATGGAAAGATTGTATTGAAACGCCTTAGTCGATTCCCCAGGAGCAAGTTCATTGTGTATTGAAAAGAAGAAAAAGAAAAAATAGGATGTGATAGTGTTAGAAATGCAGAACGGTGTTATTGTTTGTAAAAAAGATGTTGAAAATAGCATGTTAAGAATTGGGGGACGTGGGGTGTATTGAATTGGGTTGGCTGTATGTAACAGTGAAGCGAATCAACTATTTAATTGCATGAAGATTTCAATTGGAGCGGTGAATTTTAAAAAATGGTGAAGATAAACGTGACAGTGATTTACAGAGAAGAGAGGAAGGTAGGTACTCATTGGACATATATAAATTGAAAAGTTAGGTGGATAAGTTTGAAGATTTTTGGATATAAGCATTCATTTAGAATTATATATAATGAATTGATTTTGCTGTTTATCGTAGGTTGTGGAATGGGATCGAATGAATGGGATGCGTGGCCTGAAGTGGCAAATTGGAAGAGATGTAGTGAAAGACAGAAAATTGAGATTCACACTGGAAAATGGCGAAGGAGAGATGTTGGGAGAAGTGGGGTATGTGGTATTACTGCGTATTATTGTAATTATTTATACTGTGTTGCTGTGATGAATTATCAAGATTATTGATATGGATGTTTTGTTGTTAGAGAAGAAACGGAGGTGCATGTGGTGGTGAAAAGAAGAGAGGGGAGAGGGAATAAAGGAAAAAAAGACGGAAAAGGAGATGCATGGAAAGATGGAAGGAAAGATGGAAGAGAGCCGAAAATGGGGAAATATATTTTTAATTGTAGCTAAAATGATAAGAGAAACGTATGATGGTGTTTATCTTTGTCTTGTCTTGAAATAATAACTGGAGGGAAATGTTCTCGCGGGCTGGCTGAGTGTGCACACGCGGGAATGTAAAGAGGACGCACGGTTGAAATGGCGGATACGGCACCACAGGGATTACTTCAAATTGTAAAGTCAAATGGCATTGATACTTTTAATTAAAAACCTCAGAGAAACAATGCAATAATGAGGAAAGTGTTATTTATGTTCATTTTATGAAATAGTTATGATTGGTTGTTATGAATGTTACAACTATTGTATGAATTTAGTATTCTTCTTATGTGCAAGTTGATAGGCCTTTTATCTATGAAAGGGTGAAAGTCACAGGGTCTCGAAGTATCAAGTGGGAAAAAAATGTCTGCCATTGGTGAGATGGCGTCTGGAGGGTGAGCCTCGTTCGCACTGTAGAAAATGAATTTGGAAAAAATTGTACATTATCTTTTATCCTATCTCTATGGTGAACGGTAATAGAGACAGAAATTGCTGTTGTCATTGAACCCAAAAAGAAAAGTCTGTGGAAAAAGTGCGGTAAGTTTGAATACTGATTTGTATTACTTTGCCTGGCACTTAGTGTTCCTGAAAGGTTGCGATAAATTTAAAGAACGGCGTGAGCGCGATGCTTAGCTGATCGAATTGGCCTAAAACGTGGGCTTTTAAATCGTAAGGAAGCTTTCGTGTGTCTCGACAGAAAATATAGATATATTATCGATTTCTACATGCAAGAAAGGATGTTTATTATATTATAGTTTTGGCCGTAAGATGCATACATAAGAGGGGATGAAAATGTCAGTAAATTTTAACGTACCTGAGAAATTGTGATGTTATGTGCATGGATACATGAAAATGCTGTTGATGTTGGCTGTTTTGTGTGCGATTATAAATTCAGGCTGTAGAAAAAATTAGGGGTGTTGCCGGATGCATTAGTTAAAAGTCAAACACCACGTCAAGGAGCATCCATTGTTTGAGTTTTCCTTTTTTGTGAAAGCTGCCACATGGTGGTTGTAAATGACCCAAACTTGTATATATTGGTAGGAAATATTTTGTGTAGATTGTACACAGTAACTTGGTTTTTTATGAATGGAGAGGGTATAGGCAGCTTGCACAGAGAGAAAGGAAATCCATGTTCCCATAGGCAACATAAAGGTACATGGCAAAGCATAACTCATGGAAAATTGTTGATTATGTTATACAAAATAATGTTACTATGGGTTAGAGAAAGCAATATTAGTAAAGGAATGAAAGTATAAAGGTAGATGCTGGGTTAGCTTGGGGAGTTAGAATGACATTGTATGGTGGGGAATGTTGGTGAGAGCTAGACTGATTGCAGCAAGTGTACTTTGCCTATGCTGTTTGGTATCAATCATAGGTCTTATCCCATGCTGTTTGGTATCAATCATGGAGATTGCCTATGCTGTTTGGTATCAATCATAGGTCTTGTGCCTGTGCTGTTTGGTATCAATCACAGGTCTTATCCCATGCTGTTTGGTATCAATCTTGGAGATTGCCTATGCTGTTTGGTATCAATCATAGGTCTTGTGCCTGTGCTGTTTGGTATCAATCACAGGTCTTGTGCCTGTGCTGTTTGGTATCAATCACAGGTCTTATCGCCATGCTGTTTGGTATCAATCATGGATATTGCCTATGCTGTTTGGTATCAATCATAGGTCTTGTGCCACACTCAGTCATGGTCGTTGAATAACCGTGCTCTCTAAATGAGGTGAAGGGTGCGTTAGTGTATTGACTACCGTCTATGGTTGGAGGTGATGTTATTGGAGAACTCACAGGACTTCCTTGTAGACAATGTTTTTGGTTTTGTTGTTGTCAGGTGTGAACACCTTGAGTCCAGAGAACGATTTGGCTCTAGACATTGCAACGTACAGCTGTCCGTGGCAGAACACAGGGTCCGGTAAGTAAATGCCAACATGTTTCAATGACTGTCCCTGTGCCTTGTTGATGGTGAGGCAGTAAGCAGGTCTGACTGGAAATTGTTTTCTTGCAATGGAGATCGGCAGTGATGAATCTTGGCAGGTCAGAGTTATGCGTGGAAGCATAACATACTGGCCCTTGTTCTGAGTTGTGATGATCTCTGCGGTTATGATGTGTCGTTTGAGATCTCTCACTATTAGTCGTGTTCCATTGCATAGTCCTTTCGCAGGGTTGATGTTTCTGAGCAAAATGATTGTGGCTCCAACCTAAAGGAAAATGAGATTGAGTGATCCTAGATTGAGTAAGGCAAAGCAATTTTAAATGAAGTGTTCAAATATAGTGTGCCTACCTTTAATTGTAGTGAATGTAGAGGCATTCCGCCTGGGGTTTGTGCATTGAGAAACCTGCTGGAATGTTGTGTTGGGATCCTGAAGCTGACCGTGTCTGGCGTAATCTTCTGCCATGTCTTCTTGGAATTCTGTGAAGAGAGCATGAACACAGGGTCCGGTAAGTAAATGCCAACATGTTTCAATGACTGTCCCTGTGCCTTGTTGATGGTGAGGCAGTAAGCAGGTCTGACTGGAAATTGTTTTCTTGCAATGGAGATCGGCAGTGATGAATCTTGGCAGGTCAGAGTTATGCGTGGAAGCATAACATACTGGCCCTTGTTCTGAGTTGTGATGATCTCTGCGGTTATGATGTGTCGTTTGAGATCTCTCACTATTAGTCGTGTTCCATTGCATAGTCCTTTCGCAGGGTTGATGTTTCTGAGCAAAATGATTGTGGCTCCAACCTAAAGGAAAATGAGATTGAGTGATCCTAGATTGAGTAAGGCAAAGCAATTTTAAATGAAGTGTTCAAATATAGTGTGCCTACCTTTAATTGTAGTGAATGTAGAGGCATTCCGCCTGGGGTTTGTGCATTGAGAAACCTGCTGGAATGTTGTGTTGGGATCCTGAAGCTGACCGTGTCTGGCGTAATCTTCTGCCATGTCTTCTTGGAATTCTGTGAAGAGAGCATGAATGTCACTTGGAGTTTGAAAGAGGATGAGTGTTGCAAACAATTTTCTCATCTGTGCAGGCAGGTGGAAGACCACTGCATCTTGTAAGCAACGTCTGTGCTCTGCATCATCCTCTAAGAGGGACATAGCTCTTGCTGCATTCTTGAACGTGTTGTGAGTGATCCCGTCAACTGTTCTGATGTCTTTGAAGGAGGTTGCCCCTTTTCTGTGTAGCAATATGAGCCTCAGGGCAAATCGTTCAGGATCTGAAAGAAGAACATTGTATATTCTGCCTATGACACCTTTAGCTGATCGACGCTTCCGTTGCTGCCATTGCTTAGCGGATTTGTTGTAAGTGTAGTGCTCTGGTATGTCTTGATATAAGTACCGATGAGCATTCTCTTCTCTCTGGTTGAGGCTGAAGTAGGCCATGAGCATGCTGTCAGTGTTTCTCTGTGCAGCTTGCTCTGGGTGTGTGAAGTATACGGGTTGTTGATGTGGCAAGTGAATTGCAAGTCGGATGATTGTGTGACTTTTGTCGTGCATCTCGTATTGCATAAGTTTATACACTGCCTGATGCGGACCTACGTATCTGGAATTCATGTACTGACGTATCTCATCGTGGACGATGTCTTGTCGGGCATTTGCTTCTTCGTGACCTTCTCTGATTTCGATGTGTGCCATGTCATTGCCTTTATGGATGTATTTGAAAATGTACTTGACACTTTTGACTGTGGTGCACACTTCCACGTTCATGTGGCAGTCGAACTTGAGAAGCAGTTTGAGATTGTGTGGCACAACCCAAGAGTTGTTCAGTCTGTGTTGCCTGAGTTGAGCAGTTGTTTGGCCTGCAAGAAAGTGCCATGGTTACATTTGTGTACATTTCACGGAAAGTGTAAATCATAAGTACGAAATGCAATTGATGTTGACATACCTCGTCGTCTGTACAATGGGTATCCATTGACATTGAATTCTGTTTGTTGTGTGAGGTCTTTCGGAAACTTCTTTTTGCATTTCCCATCTTGCATGCAAACGCATGAGGGATTAAGAATTCCACACGGGCCGTGCATCATGTGTTTCTTGACGATTCGGTGTTCGTGGACGTGGGTGTTCTCATCTGGTATCTCTGCCAATATTATCCGATCAACATGCTCTGGTGTGCGTGGTTTGTCTTCGTTGGCAAGAGATATGATCATGTGAGTGTGCCGCAGTCCACGTTTTTGAAATTCCACCGTGTAGACGTAAGCGATGACTTTGCCAAAGAAGTTGAGATCCAGTATGTCACACAGCAGTTGTTTGAATTTCAAGTGAAAGACGCGTGTGACAATATCTGGTCGGTCTTGTGGCTTCTGGTTCGGTAGCAAATTGTCCAAGATGTCTTGCCAGTTCGGATTCGCTGTGAATGTGAGGAATAGGTCTGGCTTGCCGTGTTTTCTGACAATGGTCATGGCATCTTGGTAATTCTGTTGCATGTTTCGTTGGCTGCCAGTAAATGTGGACGGTAAGATAATGACTCGTCCAACATCAGTGTGCTGTGCAGCGCCTGGATTGTGGGCTTGTGCAATCAGATTTTGTTGTTCAGCTCTTCTGTAAAGGTGATCCATCAGTCCTTTGTACGACTCAACTCTGAGATCTTTCTGATGGTATCTGATATAAGCAAGGTCGTTGCCTTCTATCTTGGTGAATGCGTCAACCAAGTACTGTTGAAACAGTAGTCTTGAGAGGTGAAGGGCTGAGAATCCTTCCCGTACTTGGGTTCTGTATGTGTAGAATTGGTTGGGTGTTACTCTGGTTTGGCGCCGTTCAGCTTGGTCAGCGGGGATTTGTGAACGCGCTGATGGCACTCTTGCGATTGTTGTACCCCAACCATGTTCACCGAACAGAAACAGCAGCGGATACGTGAGTGGATCGGCGACTGGATTGGTTGCTTTGATGTTAATCAAGTAGCCGTCACGTCTCTGGATTTGCATGGTTCTTTCGTTTGGATCTGGTGCACCACCGTCTTTTGTGCTGTAGATTGCTGCTATTTCTGACGCTGCGGGAGTGTCGTATCTTCGATCCTGGTTGGCTCTTGACGTGATAATCATGTCGAATGTGGGAATGGGCTCATTTGCTGCAGTTGCCTGTTCTTTTTGCTGTTGCAGTATGTCGCCTATGTTCTTGTATTCTTGAGCATATGGGTTGACTGCAAGAAGTTCGTCTTGGAGCTTCTTGTTGGTGTCTTTATTGAGATCCCTGTTGGTGGGATTGTATATTGCATATTTTGGCTGCTGTCCTGGCAATGGGCCAAGGCGGGCTAAACAAAAAAAACAGGTTGTTAATAATGACTGATCATGCAATACTAAAAAGTTGTAAAAGAAATATGTTATTGCGTAACGGAACATAAGGTAATGAAGTGGGAACAGAATTTTAAACATACCTGTCCTGCGATATGCACTGCCATGTATTGTTATTACGGATGGCCCCCTGCCTGGAACTTGGGGTATATTTGCTGTCCAGGATGCCATTGCCATGGTAGCATTGTATTTGCGAAATTTGAAAAGAAAATCTTTTGAATCTCTTTGCGTTCTGTTTGTTCTGTTTTGCGTGTCTTATTCGTTCATGGTATTTGGCGATGGCGACATCAGGGGACGAAACTAGCGGAGGTTTCAAAGTTGAGAAACTCACAGGAGATAACTATTACTCATGGAAATTCCAAATGAAGATGGCGTTGGTTGGAAAGGATTTACGAGACATAGTCACTGGCGATGAAGTATTGGATGGAACAGCTGCTGTAGTTCAACAAAGAAAATTCCAACGAAGGGAAAATATTGCATTAGCCACGATTTGTCTGTCAGTTTTACCAAGCCTTCAAATTTATGTTCGTGCTGCGAAAAGT
Organism: Sanderia malayensis; assembly: GCA_013076295.1. Taxonomy (NCBI): domain Eukaryota; kingdom Metazoa; phylum Cnidaria; class Scyphozoa; order Semaeostomeae; family Pelagiidae; genus Sanderia; species Sanderia malayensis. Next base: position 87,971 of record RQOL01000710.1, on the reverse strand, counting down.
GCTAAAAAAGCCTGGGATAATTTGGAGCAGCACTTCGAGAAAAGATCTTTATCTCAGAAGGTTTTTTATCGCCGCAAACTATATTCTGCTAGGCTAGAGAAAGGCACAACGATGTTGGAGCATGTCAATGGTTTGCAAACACTGTCCGACCATTTGGAATCCGTGGGAGATCCGATAATGGAGAAGGATCTAGTCATGATTTTGATTAGTAGCCTAACGGAAGACTACAATCATTTAATCACGGCATTGGAGACCATAGCAGAAGACAGATTGTCTTGGGTTTATGTGCGTGATAGAGTTCTGCACAAATATGAAAAACTTCATCAAAATGCTGCGAATGAAGGGGCTGCAACGAAAAATGACGACGCGTTATTGGTAATTAGCAAGAAGAAGTCAGATGGCCAACGTAAGAAATGTTTTTATTGCCAAAAAGAAGGACATTTCGCAAGGAATTGCTTCAAGAAAAAGGCCGATATGAAAGCAAAACAACGAGCCGAATCTACAAATTGTGCGGACACCGAAGACGAACCAGACGATGGGTTTGCTCTGACAGCAAACAACGGTACCGAACAGTCTGGTGATGAATGGTTGATAGACTCAGGGGCGTCACAGCACATGATATATGAGAACTCTGGAATGTTAAACTATGAGAAATTTCCAACACCAAGGAACATCAGATTGGCTGATAACAGGATCGTCCATGCGTATGGGAAAGGCAATATCAGAATTCCAATATACGATGGCACAAAGAAATGGAATTTCATGTTGTGTGGTGTTCTTTTCGTTCCAGAACTGAAAAGGAAGTTGTTGTCGTTGTCTTCTATGATAGACAAAGGAAGCGAAATTTGCTTTGATGGGAAATCCTGTACAGCAACAAACGGTTTGTCGGTAGCCATTGGACACAAACAAGGAAATCTATTTAAGCTGAACAATAGAACAAGTAATTCAGCTTGCGCAGTTTCTTCACAAGACAGTAATGGCAAAATGAATTTATGGCATTCTCGTTATGCACATTTGGGGATCAATAACCTGAAGCTCCTGAAGGAGAAGTCAATGGTTGACGGGTTGGTCTTTAACTCTGAAGAAAGCATCGATTCATGTGAAATCTGAAGAAAGCAGAGATGCGAGGCATTTCCCAAGAAGAGTCAAAGTCAGACAACACAGTTATTGGAGTTGGTCCATAGTGATGTTGGCAAAATAAATGTTGATTCAGTGGGAGGATCTAGATACTACGTGACGTTTATCGACGACTTTTCAAGATACACTGTGGTGCATTTTTTAAAGAAGAAGAGTGAAGTTCTTGATAAATTTAAAGAATTTGTAGCATTAATGGAAAACCTCACGGAAAAGAAAGTCAAAGCATTGCGTACTGACAATGAAGGTGAATACATATCTGCAGCGTTTCAGCAGTTTTGCTCAAATCATGGGATCAGAAGGGAATTCACGATTCCAATGAATCCTCAACAAAACGGTGTTTCAGAGAGGATGAATCGCACGTTAATGGAGAGTACAAGATGTATGTTGCATCATGCTGAATTGCCAAAGATGTTCTGGGCAGAGGCGCTAAATACAGCGGTGTACTTGTGGAACAGAAGTCCGACAGTTGCACTTGATGGTGTAACACCTTATGAACGTTTCTTCGGCAAGAAGCCAGATGTAGGGAACTTGAAAACATTTGGATGCAAGGCATTTGTGCATATTCCAAGTGAAAAGAGAAGTAAGTTGGATGCCAAGTCAATCACCTGCGTATTCATTGGATATGGAACAACGAGCAAAGCATTCAAGTTTTACGACCCTGTGAAGAAAAGAACGTTCATTAGTAAAGATGCAAAGTTCTTGGAAAACGACTTTAATTTCAAGCAACTGTGCAGTGAAAGACATGACAATGAACAAGATTTGTTCATCCTGCCTGAAGTGAGCTCTGAAGAAAAGGAATGTGAACCAGAAAATCACAACCGAACTGAAGGCGATTTGCCAGTCGATGCTGTTCGTGTAATTGATGCTGATTGTGTAATTGATGCTGTTCGAGTAATTGATGAACAAGAAGAACCTAGACGTTCCACAACAGTGAGAAATGCTCCAGAGAGACCTGGAATAATCACTGGAGATTGGTGGACAGATGAAGGTTTAAACTGTTCTATTGCAACGGCTGATAATGCTGAACCAACAAGTATCAATGATGCACTTAATGGCATGCACGCTCCACATTGGAAGAAGGCCATTGAAAGTGAATATAAATTGCTTCTTAAGAACAGAACATGGGATTTAGTCGACCTACCAACTGCAAAGAACCTGGTTGGATGTAAATGGGTTTTTAAAATCAAGAGAAACTCTGATGGCAGTATCAACAGATACAAGGCTAGACTGGTCGCACAAGGATTCTCGCAAGAAACAGGAATCGATTATGATGGATATACGCACCAGTTGCCAGATATAATTCAATCCGCACGGTTTTAGCCGTGGCAAGTGCATTGGATTATCAAGTACATCAGATGGATGTAAAAACAGCATTCTTAAATGGAAAACTTGATCAAGACATTTACATGAAGCAACCAGATGGGTGTATAGATGAGAAACATTCAAACAAAGTTTGTAAGCTTCAAAGAAGTCTTTATGGCTTAAAAAAATCTGCTCGATGCTGGAATCTAGAGATGGATAGATATCTGAAGTCAGCAGGCTACAAGCAAAGTGATGCAGATTATTGCATCTATACCAAATCAAAGAATGATAAAGAGAAGAGAAGAAGTCAAGTCATCATAGCGCTCTATGTAGATGACATAATCATAGCATCAAACGACACAGATATGTTGCGAGCTGAAAAGAAATCATTATCTGAAAAGTTTGAAATGGAGGATCTAGGCGAAGTCACTACTGCCTAGGAATGGAAATCAACCGTGATCGTGAGAAGAAAATTCTACAGATTAGTCAAAAAGCCTATTTGGAAAATATGCTGAAGAGATTTGGCATGAATGATTGCAAAGCAGTTGCAACACCTTTGGAAGCTGGAGTAAGCTTTACCAAAACAGGTGAAGTTGCCAAATCAGTCAACCTCAAAGAACATCAAGCAGCAATTGGATCTTTGAATTATGCTGCAGTCGCAACTAGGCCTGACATATCTACAGCGGTTGGAAAGTTAAGCCAATACATGTCTAATCCCTCACATGAACATTGGCAAGGGATTAAAAGAATATTCCGCTACATTAGAGGGACATTGGATTATCATCTGCAATACGATGGTAACAAAACAAATTTACAATTACAAGGCTACGTCGATGCTGACTGGGCTGGAGATACCGATACAAGAAAGTCAACATCGGGATATATATTCTAAGTTGCTGGAAGCTCAGTCTCTTGGAGAAGCCAAAGACAAGCCATAGTTGCATTATCATCAACAGAGGCTGAATATGTTGCTATGAGTCTAGCAGCTCAAGATGCAATATGGTTACGTCAATTGCTAAATAGCTTAGAAATCAAGCAATCACAACCGACTACGCTGTACGAGGATAATCAAGGAGCCATTGCATTGTCGAAGAATCCCAGCAACCACTCGAGAACAAAACACATAGATGCTAAGTACCATTTTATTTGGGAAACAATTCAAAGTAAGCAAATTGGAGTTGAATATTGCAAGACGGACAAGATGGTTGCAGACACGCTTACTAAAGGATTACCAAAGCACAAGTTCCAGGAGCTACGTTCATTGAAGGGTATAACAATACGGAAATAATAAACTCGTCAAGTGGGAGTTGACACTAGCTGCATACTTCCGTTTCCTTCGCTTTATATTGTCACAGTTATATTCTTTCAGTTTACGAACAAGATGTTATTACTTTGATTTCATTATATATTACGTTTACCAGTATATCAAAGTGTTTCTTCATTTGTGTTTCCATACCTTTAACAGCTTACAGTACGTCTTAAAACTAGCTACTTCTGATAATGATAATAATAATAATAATAATAAACACAATTCCATTTGCATGGTTTTTCGCTGTGCGTGAAAGGAAAAAATTTTACAAATTTACAAAAATTAATGGTGAAACCCTAAGCAATAAGTTAAAAACATAAAAGTAAACAAAATATGATATAAAACCTAAATAAAATGATGAATTGATGCCCATTTAAAATAAAGCATTACTGATTCTTAAAAGATGTTCTAACATGGCTGTAAACAGCATTTTTATATTTGTTGCAATTTGGCTCATTTCTAATGTTGTTTGGCAGTTTGTTGAATTCACTTGCGCCTTTGTGTAGGAACATTCGTTGTCCGCTGTTTGATAATGCTCGCGGCAGAGTCAATAGAAGGCGGTTTCTTGTATGTAGGAATGAATTTCATGATTTCTTCCAAAGCAGTTGCTGAAATATGCTGGAGCAGCTCCATTAACGCATTTGTGCATAAAATTCAGTCGATGCTCAAGACGCCTTTCTTTCAGTGGTACTCAGTTCAGTCTAACCAAAGCTGGGGATATATGATCATATTTCCTAACCCCAGTGACAATTCGTGCAGCAAAATTCTGAGGCTTTTGCAGCTTTGATAAAACACACTGAGCGGCATTGCCATAGACTAGATCACAGTAGTCGATTACTGATAATGCAGTAGCTTGAACTACACTAGCAAAAGTCTTTTCACTAATCATGTTTCGTAAAAAGCTCAAATGAATAAAAAAAATGAAAAAGATGAAAGTTAGACTCATCCTGAAATTTGCCCCAACCACCTTTTTTGGACAGTGGGTCTCCTACCCGATTTCAAAAAAAAGGACACAGCTTTAGCTTTCCTACAAAAACAGATAATAACACGAAAATTGGCTCTTAGAGGCTATTTGGAGTGCTGAACAAGTTTAGGGATCAAGCAAATCTCAATCATGCCCCTAATTCTGTTTTTAAGTGGGGGCACTAGTGCCCAGACCCCCTTTGCATCCTTAATTTTCATTGTCCTTAATTTTCCTGGCCTTTACATCCTTTCTTACAAGAGCAAGAAATTAGCTCGGAACAGGACTTTGAAGCATGCCGCCTTCTTTATCTGAGCTTGCTGCAAGATTTCATGATGAAATTTGTGAGCCATATGAATTTGTTGTTGAAAAATTCACGAGCAAGCTATGTTTCACTGCTATGCAGCTTGCTCATTTAGAAAAGGTAACACAGCAACAAGCATCTTACAAAGAGTGGTTTGCACAGCGTAAAGGCAGGCTTACAGCTTCAGTCCACCAAGAAATTTACAATAAAGTTGCTAAAATCTTAAGCCATAAAAGTAATGTTATCACAACACCATTGGTTGAAAAAGTTATAGGATTAGACAAGGATCTAAAATGTTTACCCCAAATCAAATGGGGTAATCTAAATGAAGAAATAGCAGCAACTGCATTTTTCAAGGAGGTTGTAAAAAGAAATCTCTTCATGTGGCATATTTGTTTGTCCACAGTTTCAGAATAATGCGATGCAAATGCTGTCCACCTTCTTGCATAGAGATTAAGTGCCCATTTTCACTTAAAGAAACTGCATTCAACCTCGGATGGCAGCGTTTGGGCTTTATGGAAAAGGCGGGTGAAAAAATTGTCCTGAAAAAGTCCCACAAATATTATGCACAGGTCCAGGATCAAATGGCATGTTCAGGTTATGAGAGATCATACTTTGTAGTGTGGGAACCAGTATCAAAAGTTCCTCACATTGAAAAAATAATATTGACAAGCAGTTTTGGAGTGATATGTACCCAAGCCTAAACATATTTTTAAGCAATTTATTTTGAAACAGCTATTGGGGATTCATACGGTTAGCTTTTGTGCCTTTTGTGGAAAACATTGCTTGAAAAGAAAGAGAGACGTAATCTGATACAGAGGGCAGTTTTACATGCTCATGATGTGGTGAATCATTTCAAAACAAATGCTGTTCAAATATTTCATTGGCTTGTGAAGAATGCACGGCAAATGATTTGGAGTTAGATTTTGAATAGACACTTTGTGTCTGACTTTGAAATTGTTTTAGTTATCTGTTGCTTTTCAGTTATCTGTTGCTTTTTAGTTATCTGTTGTTGTTGATTTTGAGAAATATATTCGAACCCAGTAAATGTTTGCAGACAAAAAAACAAAGCAGGTTCTAAATCCAACTGTTCTTGGATACAACTTAATAGTAATCATGTTTGAAACGAGAATGAGTATAATAAAACAATATTGTTGATTTACTTTAAATGCAAAGAGGCTCAGAAAAGTTTGTGAGAATACAGCAACACTTTATAACATCGTCTATTACTGGTAAAAGCAAAATAGGAAGTTCCATCCGCAGAATTTTAAAATATTTTAGTCTTCCTATTGCATTTTGAACATAAATTCTAGCATTTGACAGTCAGATTTTTTAGGGGGGGTATTGCAAGTGAACACTGGCGAAATGCCAATATGTCACTGATGTTGAAACCTCTATCTGCCATCAATTGGTCAC
>RQOL01000710.1:69157-74157 GCA_013076295.1 Sanderia malayensis | reverse complement strand
TCGGCCAGGCTGCACGCAGATGCAGAGCTGGGCGGCGAGAGCGGTCGACGACGGAGCAGTTTAGCTCCACGGGTCTACACCAACTCTATCGTTGCTGGCCATCGACCATCAACACAACACCTCACGCACTGTCGGTGATGCAGCCGAGAACGGCTGATGCACACAATTCACACCAAAGCCCACCATCGCAAGACCACAGAGGCCGACGTCTATTCCAGCTATCACTCTCGGACTTCATTCGCCTGCAAGTCCTACTCGATGTTTTTCCAAAACTCCCCACTACCGACTGACTCAATCGTGAATGCTCACTGCGAACACGGTACGGTCTCTGCTGATCCCCGAGAGGCAGGCAGAGCTTTCATAGCTAGGCTCGCCGCTACTGCGACTAACCACGGAGAGATCGCCTCAACGTCGCCTGCCCAACCATACGGCCACGTCTTGCTTCCTCTCCAACCAGCCATGCATCCAACACCCAACGCAACCCCACATCGCACTGCTGCCGGCATTTGTATTCACCCGCAGCCAGGGGACGAGTTGAACGCAGCGATTCCAACAGGTAACGAGTCGCTCTGCTACAATTCGATCGACGTCGAAGAGCATCGCTCCCTTCCCAGGCTTCCTCGCCGCTGCTCACCCCCTCACATTAGTAAGTCTCGCAGCGTGACGTCTGCCTCTCCGAACACGTCTCATCCTTGTTTCTGGCGAAAGCCTCCCTCCCCCGTCTTGCCAAATATTTTTCCAACATTGGAAAAGCACTTGTCAAACATCTTGTCAACAAGCGGTAGGAATTTCGACGTGTTTATCTTGTTTACGAGCCATTTGTCAACATTCACACATAAATGGATGTGGTGACACGTGTGTGGACAGGCCTGCTGTTTTGCCACTGGAAGCTGTCCACAGGTTTTGCTGGCATTGGCCTGTGCATCCGTCTGTGCGTCCGTCTGTGCATCTCCTACGCTTCCTGACTGACGGGCACCATCTGCGTACACGAATGGATGCATGCATGGACGATTGGTGCAAGTACCACACCAGGCAAATTCAGGCACAAGTCTGAAAAGGTGGGCAGAAGAGAAACACTTTCAGACAAATCGGGCCAGTCTCGGCCCCAGCAGACCACGGCACCTTCTCGCAGAGCATTCCTGCTCTGCACTGAACTGTGCTGTCCTGCCTGCACGCCTGCCTGCCATGGCCCTGGCAAAAATCCACCGATCGCGAAAATTTTATACAAGTCCGAAAAGGTGGGAGGACATTGTTGAGGGGTAAAAAGTAGAGAAGGCGACGTAGCTCGCCGATGCAGACCAGCGCATCGGAAGCAGCGCCAAACACAACACCGAGAGCCGTCTGCACTTGCCTGCAGGCCTGCCACAGCCGGCGTGCACATCACACGAAGCCCACACTGCTCTCAAGAGGACAAGTCTGAAAAGGTGGGCGGAACATTATCGAGGGGTAAAAAATGAGGAAGGCGACCTCGCTCACCGATGCCGACCAGCGCATCGGAAGCAGCGCCAAACACAACACCGAGAGCCGTCCGCACTTGCCTGCAGGCCTGCCACAGCCGGCGTGCACATCACATGAAGCCCACACTGCTCTCAGGAGGACAAGTCTGAAAAGGTGGGCGGAAGAACGAGACTTTGAAAAAAATAATGTGTTAACACGAATTGCGTTAACAAATCTATAGAACGAAGGGCTTAATCTCAGAAGATCGTAGCAACAAGGCTACTCTACTTCGTACAATACCCCGTTCCTTATTTAAGTCGTCTGCAAAGGATTTATCTCTGGAAATGTTAGATTTTGGTTCGTGCAGCACCTCGGCAGTTGTTCTCCGCCTCGGTGCATTGGGACGCAGGAGCAGACACGAGTGCCTGCCCTATTCTTGCTCGCCTAAGATCATCCAGAGGTAGTTATCGTTGCTTTCTAGCACGGATTCTGACTTAGAGGCGTTCAGTCATAATCCAACAGATGGTAGCTTCGGGCCATTGCCTTTTCAAGCAAGTCCAAATGCCAATTGTCTGAATCTGCGGTTCCTCTCGTACTGAGCAGAATTACTATTGCAACAACACTTCATCAGTAGGGTAAAACTAACCTGTCTCACGACGGTCTAAACCCAGCTCACGTTCCCTATTAGCGGGTGAACAATCCGGCGCTTGGTGAATTCTGCTTCACAATGATAGGAAGAGCCGACATCGAAGGATCAAAAAGCAACGTCGCTATGAACGCTTGGCTGCCACAAGCCAGTTATTACTGAGGTAACCTTTTCGGATAGTGTTAACGTACGTTATGGCGTACAACTTCACATTTGTAAAAAGTACTAATGTAAAGCAGTAAGCTCTGTTAAGCCTAAAGCTTTGTAACAATGCTAATATTGTACAATAATATTATGATAACTTTAGTGAAATTTTGAAACCTCTTTCACAGATAGCTTGTTTTTGAGAACATGCCGGGACGAAAACGTTATATTGCGGAAATCATTTTTCGCGACCTCGTTTCCATGTAATGGCAGTTTAAACAAAAAGTTCTTTGTGTTCAGTACTGAAATAAATTTTGATGTTAGGTAACTGCTACAGTTTTTAAGATTTAGCTTTGATATTCAAGGGACTCGTATAGATATAGATTCTGTAACCGTCCGTAAAGCTCAGCCTCGTTCTCAATTGTAACTAAAGTTACAGCTCGATGAATTTTATTGACCTCAGTATGGGAAAATTTAGGCCAGGCTCCTGTACAAAACATGGTTGTGATACAATGGTGAAAAAAATATATGTGATTACCTGTTACACAAGCACCATTCGAGAAAACAATACTTGGCTTTATCGCAAACGAGGTTGAAAGACTGCCGTCCAAAGTTATAAGGCCTCAGTATGGGACTGAATGGCAAAAAAGATACTAAATGGGCAAAAATTGAATATAAGAGAAAAGTCTTTCAAACTTTCGGCACATATATATCTTATAAATACACACACCTCGGCATTTTATATTTGCCATCTTTAAAACGAGGCCCATGTTATTAAGGCCTACATTCATAAGGCTTCAGTATGGAAGTTTTTCATAAATTTTAAGAATTTGTCAAATCTTAAAAATAGAAGAGAGCAGATACAACTCTGAAACATGGTCAATCAATACCAATCATAGACATCCACAACTAAAGGGAAGAAGAACTATCTATTCATAACGAGGCCAGGATTAAAAGCTTTTGAAATTATAAGGCTTCAGTATAAAAATTTTGAATTTTGCACATTGTCACAAAAGATAATACTGCTACTTATGTGAAAAAAACTTTTGACAACCATAGCACAAATCTAGATTCCCTAGCAGGTCACTCAAGCTGAGCCTCGTTCTCAGTTTGCAAGTAAAGTTACAGCTCGATCAATTTTATTGACCTCAGTATGGGACAATTTAGGCCAGGCTTCTGTACAAAACATGGTTGTGATATAATGGTTAAAAAAATATATGTGATTACCCGTTACACAAGCACTATTCGAGAAAACAATACTTGGTTTTATCGGAAACGAGGTTGAAAAGACCGCCGTGCAAAGTTATAAGGCCTCAGTATGGGACTAAATGGCGAAAAATATACTAAATGAGCAAAAATTGAATATAAGAGATAAATCTTTCAAACTTTGGCATATATATATCTCATAAATACACACACCTGGGGGTGCTATATTTGGTATATTGAAAACGAGGCCACAGTTATTAAGGCTGTGCGACAGGGTACAACATACTCAAGGAAAATTAAAAATTGAAAACGAGGTCATAATTTCAATTAAATCTCACCTGCCGCCAAATGTTAAACTCGCTCAAGACAATGAGGATTTTATACTATCATCCAGATTTTCTCATACCAGCCACACTGTACAAAAACAAATGAAACTAAACAAAGACACACATATCAGCCAGCTCTTTGAAAATCAATATAAAATTCACAGCAAAAGCAAAGTAAAAAATGTTAATATATGTAATATGTTCGCAAATATGCTCAAATGTTAATATATGTAATATGTTCGCAAAAAATGATCAATCTTTTTTCGCCTTCTTGTTTTTCTTCACATCTTTCTTCTTTTTCTTTTTCCCTTCCTCCTCTTCATCATCGGATTCGGATTCTGCCAGCTGTGCAAGAACCTCTTGCACACTCTGTACTTGCTTTCTCTTGTTCTTTGGTGCTGCGTTCACCAGGTCTACGAAATCAGTAATCTTACCACTATCTTTAAACGCACTATCTGGAGAGACAGTGGGATCAAACTTCTCGGCCAAGTCAGTAGGGTGTGACATCAACATTTGCGCCACTTTGAAGTTTACACCCATAGAGAACATGGCCCCACCCAGCTCAACGAACATAGACATTACCTCGTTAACATCTACTGGTGGCTTGATAATTGACTTCATTAATTTTTTCGTTTCTTCTGTGCTTGCCCTCTCCTTCGTATCCTTGGCATGCTTTGCAATATTATTCACGGCCAAAAGACTTTCAGGCCCTCTCATTATTGCAATGGCTAAGACATGACAACAAACCCAACAAGCAATCACGAGGCAATAGCACCCCTGTTTTTGTAGGAGTCTCATACTGTTCTTTTTTTAACCCCCTTTACTTTTTCCAGCTACTCATGGTAAATTATCCACATTCATCTTTAGCAGACATTTTGCCTCCTCCAAACGTTGTTGAACCACCAAAACAAATTACATCTTTTATTAAAGCAATGTCTTTGATTCCCAACCAGTTACAACCTGACTCCTTCGAAAAAATGCTCCAATCTGAAGGACACAAAACATTCTTTATTAGGAATGTTCTTTCTTACCTTCAAAGCTTGAAGGATATTCTTACTGCACATTCCCTCCATGTCCTCCCCATAACTTCAACATTAATCATTGCTAACTCAACAGACCCAGCTGTTCAGTTACAAGGATTACAACTTGTCATTTATAACCTCTTTAAAGATACCTTAGCGGTACGAACAACATATTACAACAACAATACAACAATCGCAACTGACTGGCGGAAATACCTT
>RQOL01000710.1:19958-56557 GCA_013076295.1 Sanderia malayensis | reverse complement strand
TAACAATACTGTAAACAAATAGGTGTTAAATACAAGATAACAATTGTAGTTACAACGACCCACACAACATTGCCCTCTCTTTAGAATCTTTTCCGTGCTTTGATAGTAAAGAATTCATTTTTCCATACATTCTTCAATTTCTCGACTTTTCTTCCGAAAATTCCCTTTTTGATACACTCTTCAGATTCTCCATCATCGTTTCAGCCATCTCACTCACCGCTACCCGCGGCCTTCTGAGCCACTCACATTAGGCCTTTCTCCTAATTACGTCATGTGTGCGCGCGCCTGCAATGCTTTGAGCAAAAACATTGCTGGGTGCATAGATAAGGTTTTGTAACAAAACTCTTTCAAAAATGGAAAAACTAAATTCAAATGAAACTGCAGCTTTGCAGAATCAGTTCCCTAGCTTTTTTCAAAGCTCTTGCACGGGAACTGATTCTTTTCAACATGCTCCTGGTGAACTCCAGTCCGTAGAAGAAGGTGATGGTGCTGTTAGGCCTCAAAAGAAGAGAAAAGTTGGTGGACAAGGTGGTTATATATGTTGTGTTCCAGGTTGCAATAATAACAGCAAAAGAAAAAAACACCTTTCCTTTTACAACTTCCCCGATGGAAAAAGCTCTGAAAAGAAGCTGCTTCGAAAGAAATGGATTCATGCTGTAAGTCGGAAGGATTTCAAACCCACAAAAGGCCACAGAGTGTGTTCAGAGCATTTTGAAGGTGGATGCAAGACATATCTGAATAGTGTCCCTACCATTACTCCAAAAGTTCTAAGTCAGCGAAAGCCAACACCCAGATCTTCTACAAAAGCCAGAAACAGAGTTTCTATGCCTGGTTCACAGAAAGAAGCTGATCAGTGCCTAAGCCAACAAGATGATGTACTACCATACAAACAAATAGAGGAAAGCATGGAAAGAGAAGTTGCTAATGAAAATACCTCAGCTCTTTCATCTGAAAATTTTTTATTGAAAATCTCGGCTTTGGAAGAGGAAAATAGACAGTTAAAAACAGTAACAAAGAGCTTAAGGATGATAATGCCCGCTTGGAAAAGCTAATATCTTCACATGAAAAGCAAGGTTGCCTCTGCATCGAAAACTTCCAGTCAGACAATAAGCTGTTCAAGTTTTATACCGGACTACCTGATTATCAAACTTTTAAAGCAATATTTGATAGCTTTGGAGCTGTAGTTAAGAACTTGGTTTATCACAAATCAGGAACAAATTATGATAACATTTTGTCACAGGAGTATATAAAGCGTGGACCCAAAAGGACTATTTCTCCAGAAAATGAGTTTTTTCTTGTGCTTGTTGCGTCTGAGGCTTGGACTTTTGGAAGCTGATATTGCACAAAGAGCCTCACTTTCTGTATCACATGTATCAAGAATTTGTATTGCGTGGATTGATTTTCTACATGGCTACTTTAGGCAATTACCAATATGGCCTACAAGGTCATTTATCGACGAAACCATGCCAAACTCATTTAAAACTGCATATCCAAGGACAAGAGTTGTGATCGACTGCACAGAATTATATATTGAAATGGCAAGCTCAGTGCGTTCTCAAAGCACTACATATTCACACTATAAGCACCATAACACAGCGAAGGGGTTTGTAGGTATTACACCTGCTGGGTCAGTTTCTTTCGTCTCTGATCTTTATGCTGGACACACCAGTGACAAGGAAGCAACAGTTGAATGCAAAATTTTGCAGCTGCTAGAAACTGGAGATTCTGTCATGGCAGACAGAGGATTTGAAATTGCAGATGAATTGCCTTTTGGTACATCTTTGAATATCCCACCATTTCTGCGAGGTAAAGATTTTTTGGATCCTCAACAAGAAATTGATACTAGGTGCATAGCATCAGTACATATACATGTTGAGAGAGCTATCTCAAGAATCAAAATTTTTAGGATTTTGAAGACTGTTTTTCCCTTATGTATGGCAGCTGAGCTGAACAAAATCTGGGTTATCTGCTGTTACTTCACAAATTTTTTACCACCACTAATAAATGTTGTATAGTACAGTAAAAGCCTGTATCTAAGATTGGCTAATTTTTATTTCTAGGTTCTTCATGTTTTTAGGTTCTTAGGTTGTTCCTATTAAAATATTTTTGAAACAGCCTATTGCTTAACAAACTTCACAACAAAATTCACAAGAACAATAATCATTGTTCATGAAGTAATCTGGAATTTTTAAATAAATAAATAAATAAATGTATACCACTTTCTAAAACTTTTCCTTCAAAATTTGATTTTCAAAAGTTGTCGTTCATATATGCAGGCTTTTACTATTACTATTGATGTATATGAATTAGCATGTATTAATACTGAAGCATTTGGATAAAAATGAATAAACTGGATATTGAAATATCTAGATCTGTGAAACAATATATCTTGCATAAAAATCTGACAACTCTGACAGCATTTTATCCCATAAGGTACTGTCCCTAAAAATTCTTTCCACGTGAAAGTCTATTGTTGTGTATACTACAAAATCTATCCACTGCAGATCTAGAATATTCAGAACACCTTGGCATTGATAATAATAGGCATGGTTCTTATTTAATGCCAATTTATTGTCCACAACTTTCAAAAAGAACCCTTTGTCACTTTCTGCAGCAGCTGTTAAATTTGCGTTTTTCTTTGTATAAGGGCATTTGACCTCAATGCAACCAACAACTTTGTGGTCTTCAATTATCACCCCATCTGGGCTACAGGCAAGCCAGGGCCATTTGGGATTAATTACCAATCCACATTGCTCTACTTTTCTGCAGGCTGCAAGGCTTTGATATTGGTCTATTGCTGCAATCTCATTGTCTAAACCCCACTTTAAGGGAGCAGGAATTCTTGCTTTTTGGCTTCACTCCTTTCTGCAATACAGATTTTATCAATGATGTTGGGTGTAGACTTTTCTTTTGTTAACATCACTGAAAGCAAGCAAATGCTTGCATATTTCATTTAGTTTCAACTGTAATAACGTGGATTTATGTGTAATTAGTGTGCATTAATGTTAAAGTCACTGAAAACAAGCAAATGCATGTGTATTTCACTTAGTTTCAACTCTAATAACGTGGATTCATGTTTAATTTGTGTGCATTAATGTTAATATCACTGAAAAGAAGCAAATGCATGTGTCTTTTACTTAGTTTCAGCTGTAATAACGTGAATCATGTGCAATTAGTACAAATGAACGTTAATAACACTGAAAACAAGTATATGCATGTGTCTTTCACTTAGTTTCAACTCTAATAACATGGCTTGATGTGCAATTTGTGTGCATTAATGTTAACATCACTGAAAACAAGCAAATGCATGTGTATTTCATTTAGTTTCAACTCTAATATCGTGGATTTTTGTGTAATTAGTGTGCATTAATGTTAAAGTAACTGAAAACAAGCAAATGCATGTGTATTTCATTTAGTTTCAACTCTAATAACGTGGATTCTTGTGTAATTTGTGTGCATTAATGTTAATATCACTGAAAACAAGCAAATGTCTTTTACTTAGTTTTCGCTGTAATAACATGGATCATGTGCAATTAGTACGAATGAACGTTAATATCACAAAAAATAAGTAAAGGTGGGTTTTTTACTTGTTTCAGCTGTAATAACGGGGATTGATGTGCAATTAGTATGAATAGATGTTAATATCATTGAAAGTAAGTAACTGCATGTGTATTTCACTTAGTTTCAACTCTAATAACGTGTATTCATGTGCAATTTGTGTGCATTAAGGGCAATATCAGTGAAAACAAGCAAATGCATGTGTCTATTACTTAGTTTCAGCTGTAATAACGTGGATCATGTGCAATTAGTACGAATGAACGTTAATATCACTGAAAATATACAAATGATTGCGTATTTCATTTAGTTTCAACTGTAATAACGTGGATTTATGTGTAATTAGTGTGCATTAATGTTACAGTCACTGAAAACAAGCAAATGCATGCGTATTTCATTTAGTTTCAACTCTAATAACGTGGATTCATGTGTAATTTGTGTGCATTAATGTTAATATCACTGAAAAGAAGCAAAAGCATATGTCATTTACTTAGTTTTCGCTGTAATAACGTGGATCATGTGCAATTAGTACGAATGAACGTTAATATCACTGAAAACAAGCCAATGCATGTGTATTTCATTTAGTTTCAACTCTAATAACGTGGATTCATGTGTAATTTGTGTGCATTAATGTTAACATCACTGAAAACAAACAAATGATTGCGTATTTCATTTAGTTTCAACTGTAATATCGTGGATTTTTGTGTAATTAGTGTGCATTAATGTTAAAGTCACTGAAAACAACCAAATGCATGTGTATTTCATTTAGTTTCAACTCTAATAACGTGGATTCTTGTGTAATTTGTGTGCATTAATGTTAATATCACTGAAAACAAGCAAATGTCTTTTCCTTAGTTTTCGCTGTAATAACATGGATCATGTGCAATTAGTACGAATGAACGTTAATATCACAAAAAATAAGTAAATGCGTGTCTTTTACTTGTTTCAGCTGTAATAACGGGGATTGATGTGCAATTAGTATAAATGGATGTTAATATCACTAAAAGCAAGTAACTGCATGTGTATTTCACTTAGCTTCAACTCTAATAACGTGTATTCATGTGCAATTTATGTGCATTAATGGTAATATCACTGAAAAGAAGCAAATGCATGTGTCTTTTACTTAGTTTTCGCTGTAATAACGTGGATCATGTGCAATTAGTACGAATGAACGTTAATATCACTAAAAACAAGTAAATCCATGTGCCTCTTACTTGTTTCAGCTGTAATAAGGGGGATTGATGTGCAATTAGTATAAATGGATGTTAATATCACTGAAAGCAAGTAACTGCATGTGTATTTCACTTAGCTTCAACTCTAATAACGTGTATTCATGTGCAATTTGTGTGCATTAAAGGTAATATCACTGAAAACCAGCAAATGCATGTGTCTTTTACTTAGCTTCAGCTGTAATAACGTGGATCATGTGCAATTAGCACAAATGAACGTTAATATCACTGAAAACAAGTAAATGCATGTGTCTTTCACTTAGCTTCAACTCTAATAACATGGCTTGATGTGCAATTTGTGTGCATTAATGTTAACATCACTGAAAGCAAGCAAATGCTTGCGTATTTCATTTAGTTTCAACTGTAATGACGTGGATTTATGTGTAATTAGTGCGCATTAATGTTAATATCACTGAAAGCAAGTAACTGCATGTGTATTTCACTTAGCTTCAACTCTAATAACATGGATTCATGTGTAATTTGTGTGCATTAATGTTAACATCACTGAAAACAAACAAATGATTGCGTATTTCATTTAGTTTCAACTGTAATATCGTGGATTTTTGTGTAATTAGTGTGCATTAATGTTAAAGTCACTGAAAACAAGCAAATGCATGTGTATTTCATTTAGTTTCAACTCTAATAACGTGGATTCTTGTGTAATTTGTGTGCATTAATGTTAATATCACTGAAAACAAGCAAATGTCTTTTACTTAGTTTTCGCTGTAATAACATGGATCATGTGCAATTAGTACGAATGAACGTTAATAACACTGAAAACAAGTATATGCATGTGTCTTTCACTTAGTTTCAACTCTAATAACATGGCTTGATGTGCAATTTGTGTGCATTATGTTAACATCACTGAAAACAAGCAAATGCATGTGTATTTCATTTAGTTTCAACTCTAATATCGTGGATTTTTGTGTAATTAGTGTGCATTAATGTTAAAGTAACTGAAAACAAGCAAATGCATGTGTATTTCATTTAGTTTCAACTGTAATAACGTGGATTTATGTGTAATTAGTGTGCATTAATGTTAAAGTCACTGAAAACAGGCAAATGCATGTGTATTTCATTTAGTTTCAACTCTAATAACGTGGATTCTTGTGTAATTTGTGTGCATTAATGTTAATATCACTGAAAACAAGCAAAGGTCTTTTACTTAGTTTTCCCTTAAATAACATGGATCATGTGCAATTAGTACGAATGAACGTTAATATCACTAAAAATAAGTAAAGGCGTGTTTTTTACTTGTTTCAGTTGTAATAACGGGGATTGATGTGCAATTAGTACGAATGAACGTTAATATCACTAAAATTAAGTAAAGGCGTGTTTTTTACTTGTTTCAGTTGTAATAACGGGGATTGATGTGCAATTAGTATGAATGGATGTTAATATCATTGAAAGTAAGTAACTGCATGTGTATTTCCCTTAGTTTCAACTCTAATAACGTGTATTCATGTGCAATTTGTGTGCATTAAGGGTAATATCAGTGAAAACAAGCAAATGCATGTGTCTATTACTTAGTTTCAGCTGTAATAAAGTGGATCATGTGCAATTAGTACGAATGAACGTTAATATCACTGAGATAAACAAATGATTGCGTATTTCATTTAGTTTCAACTGTAATAACGTGGATTTACGTGTAATTAGTGTGCATTAATGTTAAATTCACTGAAAGCAAGCCAATGCTTGCGTAGTTCATTTAGTTTCAACTGTAATACCGTGGATTTATGTGTAATTAGTGTGCATTAATGTTACAGTCACTGAAAACAAGCAAATGCATGTGTATTTCATTTAGTTTCAACTCTAATAACGTGGATTCATGTGTAATTTGTGTGCATTAATGTTAATATCACTGAAAAGAAGCAAAAGCATATGTCATTTACTTAGTTTTCGCTGTAATAACGTGGATCATGTGCAATTAGCACAAATGAACGTTAATATCACTGAAAACAAGTAAATGCATGTGTCTTTCACTTAGTTTCAACTCTAATAACATGGCTTGATGTGCAATTTGTGTGCATTAATGTTAACATCACTGAAAGCAAGCAAATGCTTGCATATTTCATTTAGTTTCAACTGTAATAACGTGGATTTATGTGTAATTAGTGTGCATTAATGTTAAAGTCACTGAAAACAAGCAAATGCATGTGTATTTCACTTAGTTTCAACTCTAATAACGTGGATTCATGTTTAATTTGTGTGCATTAATGTTAATATCACTGAAAAGAAGCAAATGCATGTGTCTTTTACTTAGTTTCAGCTGTAATAACGTGAATCATGTGCAATTAGTACAAATGAACGTTAATAACACTGAAAACAAGTATATGCATGTGTCTTTCACTTAGTTTCAACTCTAATAACATGGCTTGATGTGCAATTTGTGTGCATTAATGTTAACATCACTGAAAACAAGCAAATGCATGTGTATTTCATTTAGTTTCAACTCTAATATCGTGGATTTTTGTGTAATTAGTGTGCATTAATGTTAAAGTAACTGAAAACAAGCAAATGCATGTGTATTTCATTTAGTTTCAACTGTAATAACGTGGATTTATGTGTAATTAGTGTGCATTAATGTTAAAGTCACTGAAAACAGGCAAATGCATGTGTATTTCATTTAGTTTCAACTCTAATAACGTGGATTCTTGTGTAATTTGTGTGCATTAATGTTAATATCACTGAAAACAAGCAAAGGTCTTTTACTTAGTTTTCCCTTAAATAACATGGATCATGTGCAATTAGTACGAATGAACGTTAATATCACTAAAAATAAGTAAAGGCGTGTTTTTTACTTGTTTCAGTTGTAATAACGGGGATTGATGTGCAATTAGTACGAATGAACGTTAATATCACTAAAATTAAGTAAAGGCGTGTTTTTTACTTGTTTCAGTTGTAATAACGGGGATTGATGTGCAATTAGTATGAATGGATGTTAATATCATTGAAAGTAAGTAACTGCATGTGTATTTCCCTTAGTTTCAACTCTAATAACGTGTATTCATGTGCAATTTGTGTGCATTAAGGGTAATATCAGTGAAAACAAGCAAATGCATGTGTCTATTACTTAGTTTCAGCTGTAATAAAGTGGATCATGTGCAATTAGTACGAATGAACGTTAATATCACTGAAGATAAACAAATGATTGCGTATTTCATTTAGTTTCAACTGTAATAACGTGGATTTACGTGTAATTAGTGTGCATTAATGTTAAATTCACTGAAAGCAAGCCAATGCTTGCGTAGTTCATTTAGTTTCAACTGTAATACCGTGGATTTATGTGTAATTAGTGTGCATTAATGTTACAGTCACTGAAAACAAGCAAATGCATGTGTATTTCATTTAGTTTCAACTCTAATAACGTGGATTCATGTGTAATTTGTGTGCATTAATGTTAATATCACTGAAAAGAAGCAAAAGCATATGTCATTTACTTAGTTTTCGCTGTAATAACGTGGATCATGTGCAATTAGCACAAATGAACGTTAATATCACTGAAAACAAGTAAATGCATGTGTCTTTCACTTAGTTTCAACTCTAATAACATGGCTTGATGTGCAATTTGTGTGCATTAATGTTAACATCACTGAAAGCAAGCAAATGCTTGCATATTTCATTTAGTTTCAACTGTAATAACGTGGATTTATGTGTAATTAGTGTGCATTAATGTTAAAGTCACTGAAAACAAGCAAATGCATGTGTATTTCACTTAGTTTCAACTCTAATAACGTGGATTCATGTTTAATTTGTGTGCATTAATGTTAATATCACTGAAAAGAAGCAAATGCATGTGTCTTTTACTTAGTTTCAGCTGTAATAACGTGAATCATGTGCAATTAGTACAAATGAACGTTAATAACACTGAAAACAAGTATATGCATGTGTCTTTCACTTAGTTTCAACTCTAATAACATGGCTTGATGTGCAATTTGTGTGCATTAATGTTAACATCACTGAAAACAAGCAAATGCATGTGTATTTCATTTAGTTTCAACTCTAATATCGTGGATTTTTGTGTAATTAGTGTGCATTAATGTTAAAGTAACTGAAAACAAGCAAATGCATGTGTATTTCATTTAGTTTCAACTCTAACAACGTGGATTCTTGTGTAATTTCTGTGCATTAATGTTAATATCACTGAAAACAAGCAAATGTCTTTTACTTAGTTTTCGCTGTAATAACATGGATCATGTGCAATTAGTACGAATGAACGTTAATATCACAAAAAATAAGTAAAGGTGGGTTTTTTACTTGTTTCAGCTGTAATAACGGGGATTGATGTGCAATTAGTATGAATAGATGTTAATATCATTGAAAGTAAGTAACTGCATGTGTATTTCACTTAGTTTCAACTCTAATAACGTGTATTCATGTGCAATTTGTGTGCATTAAGGGCAATATCAGTGAAAACAAGCAAATGCATGTGTCTATTACTTAGTTTCAGCTGTAATAACGTGGATCATGTGCAATTAGTACGAATGAACGTTAATATCACTGAAAATAAACAAATGCATGCGTATTTCATTTAGTTTCAACTCTAATAACGTGGATTCATGTGTAATTTGTGTGCATTAATGTTAATATCACTGAAAAGAAGCAAAAGCATATGTCATTTACTTACTTTTCGCTGTAATAACGTGGATCATGTGCAATTAGTACGAATGAACGTTAATATCACTGAAAACAAGCCAATGCATGTGTATTTCATTTAGTTTCAACTCTAATAACGTGGATTCATGTGTAATTTGTGTGCATTAATGTTAACATCACTGAAAACAAACAAATGATTGCGTATTTCATTTAGTTTCAACTGTAATATCGTGGATTTTTGTGTAATTAGTGTGCATTAATGTGAAAGTCACTGAAAACAAGCAAATGCATGTGTATTTCATTTAGTTTCAACTCTAATAACGTGGATTCTTGTGTAATTTGTGTGCATTAATGTTAATATCACTGAAAACAAGCAAATGTCTTTTACTTAGTTTTCGCTGTAATAACATGGATCATGTGCAATTAGTACGAATGAACGTTAATATCACAAAAAATAAGTAAATGCGTGTCTTTTACTTGTTTCAGCTGTAATAACGGGGATTGATGTGCAATTAGTATAAATGGATGTTAATATCACTGAAAGCAAGTAATTGCATGTGTATTTCACTTAGCTTCACCTCTAATAACGTGTATTCATGTGCAATTTATGTGCATTAAAGGTAATATCACTGAAAACAAGCAAATGCATGTGTCTTTTACTTAGTTTCAGCTGTAATAACGTGGATCATGTGCAATTAGTACAAATGAACGTTAATATCACTGAAAACAAATAAATGCATGTGTCTTTCACTTAGTTTCAACTCTAATAACATGGCTTGATGTGCAATTTGTGTGCGTTAATGTTAACATCACTGAAAGCAAGCAAATGCTTGCGTATTTCATTTAGTTTCAACTGTAATAACGTGGATTTATGTGTAATTAGTGCGCATTAATGTTAATATCACTGAAAGCAAGTAACTGCATGTGTATTTCACTTAGCTTCAACTCTAATAACGTGGATTCATGTGTAATTTGTGTGCATTAATGTTAACATCACTGAAAACAAACAAATGATTGCGTATTTCATTTAGTTTCAACTGTAATATCGTGGATTTTTGTGTAATTAGTGTGCATTAATGTTAAAGTCACTGAAAACAAGCAAATGCATGTGTATTTCATTTAGTTTCAACTCTAATAACGTGGATTCTTGTGTAATTTGTGTGCATTAATGTTAATATCACCGAAAACAAGCAAATGTCTTTTACTTAGTTTTCGCTGTAATAACATGGATCATGTGCAATTAGTACGAATGAACGTTAATATCACAAAAAATAAGTAAATGCGTGTCTTTTACTTGTTTCAGCTGTAATAACGGGGATTGATGTGCAATTAGTATAAATGGATGTTAATATCACTGAAAGCAAGTAACTGCATGTGTATTTCACTTTGCTTCAACTCTGATAACGTGTATTCATGTGCAATTTATGTGCATTAATGGTAATATCACTGAAAAGAAGCAAATGCATGTGTCTTTTACTTAGTTTCAGCTGTAATAACGTGGATCATGTGCAATTAGTACAAATGAACGTTAATATCACTGAAAGCAAGCAAATGCCTGCATATTTCATTTAGTTTCAACTGTAATAACGTGGATTTATGTGTAATTAGTGTGCATTAATGTTAAAGTCACTGAAAACAAGCAAATGCATATGTCTTTTACTTAGTTTTCGCTGTAATAACGTGGATCATGTGCAATTAGTACAAATGAACGTTAATATCACTAAAAACAAGTAAATCCATGTGTCTTTTACTTGTTTCAACTGTAATAACGTGGATTTATGTGTAATTAGTGTGCATTAATGTTAAAGTCACTGAAAACGAGCAAATGCATGTGTATTTCATTTAGTTTCAACTCTAATAACGTGGATTCTTGTGTAATTTGTGTGCATTAATGTTAATATCACTGAAAACAAGCAAAGGTCTTTTACTTAGCTTTCGCTGTAATAACATGGATCATGTGCAATTAGTACGAATGAACGTTAATATCACTAAAAATAAGTAAAGGCGTGTTTTTTACTTGTTTCAGCTGTAATAACGGGGATTGATGTGCAATTAGTATGAATGGATGTTAATATCATTGAAAGTAAGTAACTGCATGTGTATTTCACTTAGTTTCAACTCTAATAACGTGTATTCATGTGCAATTTGTGTGCATTAAGGGTAATATCACTGAAAACAAGCAAATGATTGCGTATTTCATTTAGTTTCAACTGTAATAACGTGGATTTATGTGTAATTAGTGTGCATTAATGTTAAAGTCACTGAAAACAAGCAAATGCATGTGTATTTCATTTAGTTTCAACTCTAATAACGTGGATTCTTGTGTAATTTGTGTGCATTAATGTTAATATCACTGAAAACAAGCAAAGGTCTTTTACTTAGTTTTCCCTGTAATAACATGGATCATGTGCAATTAGTACGAATGAACGTTAATATCACTAAAAATAAGTAAAGGCGTGTTTTTTACTTGTTTCAGTTGTAATAACGGGATTGATGTGCAATTAGTACGAATGAACGTTAATATCACTAAAAATAAGTAAAGGCGTGTTTTTTACTTGTTTCAGTTGTAATAACGGGGATTGATGTGCAATTAGTATGAATGGATGTTAATATCATTGAAAGTAAGTAACTGCATGTGTATTTCCCTTAGTTTCAACTCTAATAACGTGTATTCATGTGCAATTTGTGTGCATTAAGGGTAATATCAGTGAAAACAAGCAAATGCATGTGTCTATTACTTAGTTTCAGCTGTAATAAAGTGGATCATGTGCAATTAGTACGAATGAACGTTAATATCACTGAAAATAAACAAATGATTGCGTATTTCATTTAGTTTCAACTGTAATAACGTGGATTTACGTGTAATTAGTGTGCATTAATGCTAAATTCACTGAAAGCAAGCCAATGCTTGCGTATTTCATTTAGTTTCAACTGTAATACCGTGGATTTATGTGTAATTAGTGTGCATTAATGTTACAGTCACTGAAAACAAGCAAATGCATGTATATTTCATTTACTTTCAACTCTAATAACGTGGATTCCTGTGTAATTTGTGTGCATTAATGTTAATATCACTGAAAAGAAGCAAAAGCATATGTCATTTACTTAGTTTTCGCTGTAATAACGTGGATCATGTGCAATTAGCACAAATGAACGTTAATATCAATGAAAACAAGTAAATGCATGTGTCTTTCACTTAGTTTCAACTCTAATAACATGGCTTGATGTGCAATTTGTGTGCATTAATGTTAACATCACTGAAAGCAAGCAAATGCTTGCATATTTCATTTAGTTTCAACTGTAATAACGTGGATTTATGTGTAATTAGTGTGCATTAATGTTAAAGTCACTGAAAACAAGCAAATGCATGTGTATTTCACTTAGTTTCAACTCTAATAACGTGGATTCATGTTTAATTTGTGTGCATTAATGTTAACATCACTGAAAACAAGCAAATGCATGTGTATTTCATTTAGTTTCAACTCTAATATCGTGGATTTTTGTGTAATTAGTGTGCATTAATGTTAAAGTAACTGAAAACAAGCAAATGCATGTGTATTTCATTTAGTTTCAACTCTAATAACGTGGATTCTTGTGTAATTTGTGTGCATTAATGTTAATATCACTGAAAACAAGCAAATGTCTTTTACTTAGTTTTCGCTGTAATAACATGGATCATGTGCAATTAGTACGAATGAACGTTAATATCACAAAAAATAAGTAAAGGTGGGTTTTTTACTTGTTTCAGCTGTAATAACGGGGATTGATGTGCAATTAGTATGAATAGATGTTAATATCATTGAAAGTAAGTAACTGCATGTGTATTTCACTTAGTTTCAACTCTAATAACGTGTATTCATGTGCAATTTGTGTGCATTAAGGGCAATATCAGTGAAAACAAGCAAATGCATGTGTCTATTACTTAGTTTCAGCTGTAATAACGTGGATCATGTGCAATTAGTACGAATGAACGTTAATATCACTGAAAATAAACAAATGATTGCGTATTTCATTTAGTTTCAACTGTAATAACGTGGATTTATGTGTAATTAGTGTGCATTAATGTTACAGTCACTGAAAACGAGCAAATGCATGCGTATTTCATTTAGTTTCAACTCTAATAACGTGGATTCATGTGTAATTTGTGTGCATTAATGTTAATATCACTGAAAAGAAGCAAAAGCATATGTCATTTACTTAGTTTTCGCTGTAATAACGTGGATCATGTGCAATTAGTACGAATGAACGTTAATATCACTGAAACAAGCCAATGCATGTGTATTTCATTTAGTTTCAACTCTAATAACGTGGATTCATGTGTATTTGTGTGCATTAATGTTAACATCACTGAAAACAAACAAATGATTGCGTATTTCATTTAGTTTCAACTGTAATATCGTGGATTTTTGTGTAATTAGTGTGCATTAATGTTAAAGTCACTGAAAACAACCAAATGCATGTGTATTTCATTTAGTTTCAACTCTAATAACGTGGATTCTTGTGTAATTTGTGTGCATTAATGTTAATATCACTGAAAACAAGCAAATGTCTTTTCCTTAGTTTTCGCTGTAATAACATGGATCATGTGCAATTAGTACGAATGAACGTTAATATCACAAAAAATAAGTAAATGCGTGTCTTTTACTTGTTTCAGCTGTAATAACGGGATTGATGTGCAATTAGTATAAATGGATGTTAATATCACTAAAAGCAAGTAACTGCATGTGTATTTCACTTAGCTTCAACTCTAATAACGTGTATTCATGTGCAATTTATGTGCATTAATGGTAATATCACTGAAAAGAAGCAAATGCATGTGTCTTTTACTTAGTTTTCGCTGTAATAACGTGGATCATGTGCAATTAGTACGAATGAACGTTAATATCGCTAAAAACAAGTAAATCCATGTGCCTCTTACTTGTTTCAGCTGTAATAAGGGGGATTGATGTGCAATTAGTATAAATGGATGTTAATATCACTGAAAGCAAGTAACTGCATGTGTATTTCACTTAGCTTCAACTCTAATAACGTGTATTCATGTGCAATTTGTGTGCATTAAAGGTAATATCACTGAAAACAAGCAAATGCATGTGTCTTTTACTTAGCTTCAGCTGTAATAACGTGGATCATGTGCAATTAGCACAAATGAACGTTAATATCACTGAAAACAAGTAAATGCATGTGTCTTTCACTTAGCTTCAACTCTAATAACATGGCTTGATGTGCAATTTGTGTGCATTAATGTTAACATCACTGAAAGCAAGCAAATGCTTGCGTATTTCATTTAGTTTCAACTGTAATGACGTGGATTTATGTGTAATTAGTGCGCATTAATGTTAATATCACTGAAAGCAAGTAACTGCATGTGTATTTCACTTAGCTTCAACTCTAATAACATGGATTCATGTGTAATTTGTGTGCATTAATGTTAACATCACTGAAAACAAACAAATGATTGCGTATTTCATTTAGTTTCAACTGTAATATCGTGGATTTTTGTGTAATTAGTGTGCATTAATGTTAAAGTCACTGAAAACAAGCAAATGCATGTGTATTTCATTTAGTTTCAACTCTAATAACGTGGATTCTTGTGTAATTTGTGTGCATTAATGTTAATATCACTGAAAACAAGCAAATGTCTTTTACTTAGTTTTCGCTGTAATAACATGGATCATGTGCAATTAGTACGAATGAACGTTAATAACACTGAAAACAAGTATATGCATGTGTCTTTCACTTAGTTTCAACTCTAATAACATGGCTTGATGTGCAATTTGTGTGCATTAATGTTAACATCACTGAAAACAAGCAAATGCATGTGTATTTCATTTAGTTTCAACTCTAATATCGTGGATTTTTGTGTAATTAGTGTGCATTAATGTTAAAGTAACTGAAAACAAGCAAATGCATGTGTATTTCATTTAGTTTCAACTGTAATAACGTGGATTTATGTGTAATTAGTGTGCATTAATGTTAAAGTCACTGAAAACAGGCAAATGCATGTGTATTTCATTTAGTTTCAACTCTAATAACGTGGATTCTTGTGTAATTTGTGTGCATTAATGTTAATATCACTGAAAACAAGCAAAGGTCTTTTACTTAGTTTTCCCTGTAATAACATGGATCATGTGCAATTAGTACGAATGAACGTTAATATCACTAAAAATAAGTAAAGGCGTGTTTTTTACTTGTTTCAGTTGTAATAACGGGGATTGATGTGCAATTAGTACGAATGAACGTTAATATCACTAAAAATAAGTAAAGGCGTGTTTTTTACTTGTTTCAGTTGTAATAACGGGGATTGATGTGCAATTAGTATGAATGGATGTTAATATCATTGAAAGTAAGTAACTGCATGTGTATTTCCCTTAGTTTCAACTCTAATAACGTGTATTCATGTGCAATTTGTGTGCATTAAGGGTAATATCAGTGAAAACAAGCAAATGCATGTGTCTATTACTTAGTTTCAGCTGTAATAAAGTGGATCATGTGCAATTAGTACGAATGAACGTTAATATCACTGAAGATAAACAAATGATTGCGTATTTCATTTAGTTTCAACTGTAATAACGTGGATTTACGTGTAATTAGTGTGCATTAATGTTAAATTCACTGAAAGCAAGCCAATGCTTGCGTATTTCATTTAGTTTCAACTGTAATACCGTGGATTTATGTGTAATTAGTGTGCATTAATGTTACAGTCACTGAAAACAAGCAAATGCATGTGTATTTCATTTAGTTTCAACTCTAATAACGTGGATTCATGTGTAATTTGTGTGCATTAATGTTAATATCACTGAAAAGAAGCAAAAGCATATGTCATTTACTTAGTTTTCGCTGTAATAACGTGGATCATGTGCAATTAGCACAAATGAACGTTAATATCACTGAAAACAAGTAAATGCATGTGTCTTTCACTTAGTTTCAACTCTAATAACATGGCTTGATGTGCAATTTGTGTGCATTAATGTTAACATCACTGAAAGCAAGCAAATGCTTGCATATTTCATTTAGTTTCAACTGTAATAACGTGGATTTATGTGTAATTAGTGTGCATTAATGTTAAAGTCACTGAAAACAAGCAAATGCATGTGTATTTCACTTAGTTTCAACTCTAATAACGTGGATTCATGTTTAATTTGTGTGCATTAATGTTAATATCACTGAAAAGAAGCAAATGCATGTGTCTTTTACTTAGTTTCAGCTGTAATAACGTGAATCATGTGCAATTAGTACAAATGAACGTTAATAACACTGAAAACAAGTATATGCATGTGTCTTTCACTTAGTTTCAACTCTAATAACATGGCTTGATGTGCAATTTGTGTGCATTAATGTTAACATCACTGAAAACAAGCAAATGCATGTGTATTTCATTTAGTTTCAACTCTAATATCGTGGATTTTTGTGTAATTAGTGTGCATTAATGTTAAAGTAACTGAAAACAAGCAAATGCATGTGTATTTCATTTAGTTTCAACTCTAACAACGTGGATTCTTGTGTAATTTGTGTGCATTAATGTTAATATCACTGAAAACAAGCAAATGTCTTTTACTTAGTTTTCCGCTGTAATAACATGGATCATGTGCAATTAGTACGAATGAACGTTAATATCACAAAAAATAAGTAAAGGTGGGTTTTTTACTTGTTTCAGCTGTAATAACGGGGATTGATGTGCAATTAGTATGAATAGATGTTAATATCATTGAAAGTAAGTAACTGCATGTGTATTTCACTTAGTTTCAACTCTAATAACGTGTTTCATGTGCAATTTGTGTGCATTAAGGGCAATATCAGTGAAAACAAGCAAATGCATGTGTCTATTACTTAGTTTCAGCTGTAATAACGTGGATCATGTGCAATTAGTACGAATGAACGTTAATATCACTGAAAATAAACAAATGCATGCGTATTTCATTTAGTTTCAACTCTAATAACGTGGATTCATGTGTAATTTGTGTGCATTAATGTTAATATCACTGAAAAGAAGCAAAAGCATATGTCATTTACTTAGTTTTCGCTGTAATAACGTGGATCATGTGCAATTAGTACGAATGAACGTTAATATCACTGAAAACAAGCCAATGCATGTGTATTTCATTTAGTTTCAACTCTAATAACGTGGATTCATGTGTAATTTGTGTGCATTAATGTTAACATCACTGAAAACAAACAAATGATTGCGTATTTCATTTAGTTTCAACTGTAATATCGTGGATTTTTGTGTAATTAGTGTGCATTAATGTGAAAGTCACTGAAAACAAGCAAATGCATGTGTATTTCATTTAGTTTCAACTCTAATAACGTGGATTCTTGTGTAATTTGTGTGCATTAATGTTAATATCACTGAAAACAAGCAAATGTCTTTTACTTAGTTTTCGCTGTAATAACATGGATCATGTGCAATTAGTACGAATGAACGTTAATATCACAAAAAATAAGTAAATGCGTGTCTTTTACTTGTTTCAGCTGTAATAACGGGGATTGATGTGCAATTAGTATAAATGGATGTTAATATCACTGAAAGCAAGTAATTGCATGTGTATTTCACTTAGCTTCACCTCTAATAACGTGTATTCATGTGCAATTTATGTGCATTAAAGGTAATATCACTGAAAACAAGCAAATGCATGTGTCTTTTACTTAGTTTCAGCTGTAATAACGTGGATCATGTGCAATTAGTACAAATGAACGTTAATATCACTGAAAACAAATAAATGCATGTGTCTTTCACTTAGTTTCAACTCTAATAACATGGCTTGATGTGCAATTTGTGTGCGTTAATGTTAACATCACTGAAAGCAAGCAAATGCTTGCGTATTTCATTTAGTTTCAACTGTAATAACGTGGATTTATGTGTAATTAGTGCGCATTAATGTTAATATCACTGAAAGCAAGTAACTGCATGTGTATTTCACTTAGCTTCAACTCTAATAACGTGGATTCATGTGTAATTTGTGTGCATTAATGTTAACATCACTGAAAACAAACAAATGATTGCGTATTTCATTTAGTTTCAACTGTAATATCGTGGATTTTTGTGTAATTAGTGTGCATTAATGTTAAAGTCACTGAAAACAAGCAAATGCATGTGTATTTCATTTAGTTTCAACTCTAATAACGTGGATTCTTGTGTAATTTGTGTGCATTAATGTTAATATCACCGAAAACAAGCAAATGTCTTTTACTTAGTTTTCGCTGTAATAACATGGATCATGTGCAATTAGTACGAATGAACGTTAATATCACAAAAAATAAGTAAATGCGTGTCTTTTACTTGTTTCAGCTGTAATAACGGGGATTGATGTGCAATTAGTATAAATGGATGTTAATATCACTGAAAGCAAGTAACTGCATGTGTATTTCACTTTGCTTCAACTCTAATAACGTGTATTCATGTGCAATTTATGTGCATTAATGGTAATATCACTGAAAAGAAGCAAATGCATGTGTCTTTTACTTAGTTTCAGCTGTAATAACGTGGATCATGTGCAATTAGTACAAATGAACGTTAATATCACTGAAAGCAAGCAAATGCTTGCATATTTCATTTAGTTTCAACTGTAATAACGTGGATTTATGTGTAATTAGTGTGCATTAATGTTAAAGTCACTGAAAACAAGCAAATGCATGCGTATTTCATTTAGTTTCAACTCTAATAACGTGGATTCATGTGTAATTTGTGTGCATTAATGTTAATATCACTGAAAAGTAACTGCATGTGTATTTCACTTAGCTTTAACTCTAATAACGTGTATTCATGTGCAATTTGTGTGCATTAATGGTAATATCACTGAAAAAAAGCAAATGCATGTGTCTTACTTAGTTTCAGCTATAATAACGTGGATCATGTGCAATTAGTACAAATGAACGTTAATATCACTGAAAACTAGTAAATGCATGTGTCTTTCAAAAATACTTTACTTAAAAGCACCTGTAATTGCTCTTCTGTTATGTCATACTTTGGCCTTCCAGCTCTGCCACAACCCAACGCTGCGGGAATTTTGCTGTTCGTCTTTTGCTCTAAAATTCTCCTGGCAGAAAGCAGCGATCCTGTAGCTTCCTCTGGCACACGTGTGATGGAATCCAAGTACACCAAATACCCTTGCACTGTGACTAAGTCCTCCAACACGATACAGTCTTCTCCCACTCTTGTTAAAGCAATAAGGCTTTCAAGTTTATTAACCAGAAGGCATTTGAATTCGTGAATATGCTCCATTTTACCGACTTGTGTCAAATGTGTATACAAGTCTCAAATAACATATTTACAAGTTTTACGCTAGTATTGTTAATTAATATAAATTAAAAATACTAAAAATAATAAAAAACTTCCTAATAATAAAAACTATGCCCAATTGTGAACAGTGTGTATAATAATGGAGACCATGCCCAATAATGAAAAGTTGGCATAATAATGAAAAACTATGCCCAATTGTGAATAGTGTGCATAATAATGGAAAACAATGCCCAATAATGAAAAGTGTACATGATAATGGAAAACCATGCCCAATAATGAAAAGTTGGCATAATAATGAAAAACTATGCCCAATTGTGAATAGTGTGTATAATAATGGAAAACCATGCCTAATAATGAAAAGTTGGTATAATAGTGAAAAACCATGCCCAATAATGAAAAGTGTGCATAATAATAAAAATCATAATAATTTTGGCGGGAATGGCACCTCATAGGCGGTTCCTGCGAGTTTTTTTTTGAGGATGCATTGTGATTCCTAATCCAGTTAATAAATGACAAGTTATGTTGGTTTGTATATCTACAGTAGTATAATTGCAACATCTTCTTATCAGCAGTTTTATCAGGTTCGGGTGGAAAGAAATCAACTGTGATACCGCAACAATAAGCAGTGCTTGTATTGGATAGAAGCACCCACATTTCTGGTTCACATAAATGTAAATCAACTAGATATCTGAAAGCAGCATGCCAGGCATTGACGTCTGTGGCGAATAGGGTTTGTTTATGAAAAGTTTCTTGCCATTTAGAAAATATATGAGGTAACATACTTTAACAACATCCCTCTACCATCGCTGGTTTGAATATCCATTGAGCAACGGAGAGATGGCAAGAGGGTGTCAATGAGGTTGACAGCAAAGGCGTCAACAGGGTGTGTAATGTGGAAAAGCTCAAATTGATTGTGATATTCAATAAAAGTTGGTTGTTCCTGTTGAGCTAGGGAATTGCAAGGCTTGTCTGATTGTTGGTGCTTTATGACATGTTGATGTAAAGGGTCACTGGGAGAAGGAATGCCAGCACGTATGGATTTGAAATTAATTCCCTTCAAACTAGTAAACCAAATGAGAAGATGAACGTGAACCGTTCCCCTGTCTTGGAATTCGAAACGATAAAAATATGTGTCAACACTTGTCACTTTCTTTTTGTTATAGTAGTTAAAGAAATGAGTATTCCAGTTTTGATGATTTGTTCCACATAAATGTCCATGTATAATCTGTTCCAGGATGTGGATAAAATGCGCTGTTTCAAAAAATGCAGTTTCTGTTGGACGAAATTGATAGTTGGATCACAATTCATCAAGGCAGGAGGGTGATGTAAATGTCCATTCCGAGGGAGAGAGGGTCATAAAAAGTGAAGGGAACCCTTTTTGTCATACAACGTCAATTAGGTATCTATGCTGGCGTTGCCAAAAACCGGGTGAGAAATTTTGGTTGCTCAAGGCCATATATGGGGTGCAATGAAAAAACTTTGCTTTGTTTATTGCACCAGTTATTGTTTTAAAAAGCCAGTGGTCAAATACAAATTGTAGCAAAGGAAAATTCCTACTGTAGTCAATAATGGAGCTAAAACATTTTGTTACAAAAGAGAATTTGCTGCTGGAACGATCGTGTGTGCCCTCCTGCCAAGATTCATACATTGTTGTAAATGGATACAGGTTTGGCCATAAAGCACATTCTAAGCCAATCCATTCAAAAATTTCCAGAGATTTAACTGTCAAATGTTGTGAAATTATGTTGTCACGTTTCATGATGTATTCTTTGTCAGAAGAATCGTTGCATGACATTATTAATTGTATGCTCTTTGGCAGCGCATCGTCTTAGTTGAGTCAGTTAGAGAACTAATTTTTTCTTCTACAGAAAGTGGGGAGCATTTAACTGTAAATAAAAAATTCCGTATGCGGTAACAGTACCGTTTTTGTTCTCTTTTATTCATATCAATGTGGAATGGGCGAAGGATGTAAATGTCATCCTCGTCTACACTTGACAACTCCTCTGGGAGGTCCTGTGGCCTTGGAACTTCGAATCTGTCTCTTGTGCATGGGTAATCAAACTTTTTAATAGACTTGAAATGGCAGCTATGATTTGGCAAAAGTCTTTGGGTTGAGATGGAATCACAATTTTGACATTTCTTCCATGAAAGATTCTTTATCCAAAACACCAAGTCATTCACCACTCTAGAAAAATCAGTGGTTTGTTGTGATATAATGGATGGAGGTGCTGATTGTCTGCTGAGTAATTTTCCAGGTGGTTGTAAATATATGGTGTGACACAATTTCCTATAAGAAATGGCATGTTCTAAATTCCATTGCTTTGCCATTTTTAAACGTTGAAAATGAAGGAGGAGAGTTTTCAATCAGTTGTGTTAGTGTTGTTTGTTGAATCTGATATTAATTGTTTTTGATGTATGGAAAGTAAAAAATGAAATGTATCTATAATTGAAAAAAGTATGAACATATAAATAAATGTATATAGAAGTAAACATGATTTTGCGAATTCTGCTTGTGCAAATAGAATGAGCATGTGAGATGTATCTAAGTAGACTAAAAACCTCTTTGAATGCATAAGTATAAATTCAGGGCTAACAGTTGTTCGCATTGAGGAGTTTGGATTGAAAGAATTCCGAGATTGAAAGAATGAAAAATTTGAAGCTGTGGCTTTTATATAAGGTGGAAAAGAATAAAAATTTTGAGAAGTCAATTTTTGCAGCAATTTTTTGCGTGGTTTATGTCAGCATTTTTTTAGAAAAAGTGTGGTAAGAATGAAACATGATCTTGAATAAAAAAGTATGGCTATACAAGTCTTAATAAGGTTGTTGTGCATCTTTTGGCATGCTGTTTGCCATAGTTAGTGTAGCAGGGAAGGTTAGAAAATAAAAATACCTAGCAGGATACAACAGAATTTCTTTAGCAAGGTGCATAAGTTGAGTTCCCTAAAATTGTTATTAATGAGAGTAGAGTTTCCAAAATAAGGTCCAGTATGCTTCTCAAAATGGTGGATTCAAATATGAAATCAGATTCCAAATATGTTTTTCCAAAAAAATTTGTATGCAAGAACCTATAATTTTGTTGTCGATTTAAGTTGTGAAAAGAATGTGTATTTAATAAAGTGTAGCAATGAAACTTGGTTGTGGACAAAAAAGTATGCTAATAGAGATGTAGAACAGGTTATTGTGCATCTTTGGTGTGTTGTTTGCCATAGTTAAAATACCAGGCAAGCTTAGAAAAATAGAAATAGCTAGCTGGATACGACAGAATTTCTTTACCAAGGTGCATAAGTTGAGTTTCCTGAAATTGTTATCAATGACAGTAGAGTTTCCAACATAAGGTCCAGGATGCTTCTCAGGATGGTGGATTCAAATATGAAATTAGATTCCAAATATGTTGTTGTAAAAACATTTTGTAAGCAAAAACCTATAATTTTGTTGTCAATTTTCGTTGTAAAAAGAATGTGTATTTAATAAAGTGTAGGAATAGAATTTGGTTGTAGACAAAAAATATCCTAATAGAGATGTAGAACAGGTTATTTTGCATCTTTTGGTGTGTTGTCTGCCATAGTTAAAGTACCAGGGAAGCTTAGAAAAATAAAAATAGCCAGGCGGATACGACAGAATTTCTTTAGCAAGGTGCATAAGTTAAGTTAATGACAGTAGAGTTTCCAAATAATTATTAATGACAGTAGAGTTTCCAAAATATAGTCCAGGATGCTTCTCAGGATGGTGGATTCAAATATGAAATTAGATTCCAAATATGTTGTTGTAAAAACATTTTGTAAGCAAAAACCTATAATTTTGTTGTCAATTTTCGCTGTAAAAAGAATGTGTATTTAATAAAGTGTAGGAATAGAATTTGGTTGTAGACAAAAAATATCCTAATAGAGATGTAGAACAGCTTATTGTGCATCTTTTTGTGTGTTGTTTGCCATAGTTAGAATACCAGGCAAGCTTAGAAAAATAGAAATAGCTAGCCGGATACAACAGAATTTCTTTAGCAAGGTGCATAAGTTGAGTTTACTAAAATTGTTATTAATGACATTAGAGTTTCCAAAA
This sequence comes from Sanderia malayensis, assembly GCA_013076295.1. Taxonomy (NCBI): domain Eukaryota; kingdom Metazoa; phylum Cnidaria; class Scyphozoa; order Semaeostomeae; family Pelagiidae; genus Sanderia; species Sanderia malayensis. Next base: position 32,884 of record RQOL01000710.1, on the reverse strand, counting down.
TATGGTCCAGCATGCTTCTCAGCATGGTGGATTCCAATATGAAGTGAGATTCCAAATATGTTTTTCCAAAATATTTTGTAAGCAAAGACCTATAATTTTGTTGTCGTTTTTCGTTGTAAAAAGAATGTGTATTCAATGATGTCTAGCAATTAAATTTGGTTGTGGAAAAAACGTATATAAATAGAGATGTAGAACAGGTTGTTGCACATCTTTTGGTGTGTTGTTTGTTATAGTTAGTGTACCAGGGAAGCTTTGAAAAATAGAAATAGCTGGTAAGGTACCGCTGAATTTCTTTTCCAGATGATTAAGTGGAATTTCTTAAAATTGTTATTACTGACAGTGGAGTTTCCAAAATAATGTGCAGGATGCTTCTGAGGATGGTGGATTGAAATATGAAATCAGATTTGAAATAACTTTTTGTAAAGGATTTTAGAAGGAAAAACGTATATTGCCGTGATAGTTTTTCAGGCCACGAATAATAAATCATATATATGAAATTTGGTGTATAAAACAGATTATGCTGATGGAAATTTTGGTAAGGATATTGTGAATATTGTCATTCTTGGCTTGATAGGTTGTATCATAGTAGAAAGTAACAAAATTATAAAAACAGTTGTCAGCGTTGTCAGCGTTTTTGTTAAAGTGAAATTTTGAAATTATTCGGATGTTAAAAATGTGAACACAAATTGTGAAAGTTCTTTTGCTGTTGGTATTCAATGAAACCACATCAAAATTTGCAAGTGAAGTGGAAATTGATTTTTCAAAGCACTCTAAGGTAAGAACTGTTTGAAAGTTATTGTTTTTATTCTCTTTATGTTTTATGAACATTACGAATATATTATTCATGGGATGACATGGTGGTCGTGTAAAACAGAAAGGATGAAGTAAGTGGTTTTCAGCCATGCAAGTAGAATGGAAATCGGCACTTAGATATTTGAAATGTCGTGTTACTGTTATAGGGCCTTATAAACGAATATAGTTTTAACACAGTCTCTTTTCAGCATGGCATCTCCATCAAAATCTTCTAAGCCAGCTGGTGTCCTGTGGTTTAACCAATTTGTGAACAATTTTTTGAGACCATATGGGGTAGCAGAGCAGTTTCCGGATTGGGAGACTGCTCTTTGCCAAGTGCAGTGACTGACGACTGAAGCCTTACAAACGCAGTCCTTAATATCTTTCACCTCGTTTGAGATATTGAACATGTAGCACCCTCAGGTGTGAATCATCATGCGATTTATATTTCTTGAAAGTTTGAAAGATTTATCTCTTCAATTCGATTTTTGTTTATTTATTGAATTTTAAGCAATTTTTTCCCGTACTGAAGCCTTATATTTTCAGTACTGTGTAACTTAGCCTCGTTCTCAAAATGCAGTTCATATTTTAGTGAGAGGTGTATATCAATAACATGAATAAGGTCATAAAGTTTCTTTCGCACAAGTATCAGGCTAAGCTCTTGTCGCAATGTGGAAAATTGACAGTTTGCCATACTGAAACCTTGTAATTTCAAACGCTTATAATCATGGCCTCATTTTGAATATTTACTTTTCCTTCCTGTCAGTTGTGGATGTTTATGATAGGTATGAAACATTTATGTTTCAGAGCTCTTTCTTTTCTCTGCTATTTTTGAGATTTTCACAAAGTCTTGAAATTTATGGAAAACTTCCATACTGAAGCCTTAAAAATTTAGGCCTGAATAACTTTCGCCTCGTTTGAGATATGGCGTGTGCAGCACTCTACGATGTGAATAGTGATGAGATACATATGTGCTTAAAGTTTAAAAGATGTATCTCTCAAATTCGATTTTTATTTATTTATTTAATTTTTGGCCATTTTGTCCCATACTGAAGTCAATAAACTACAACGATCTGTAACTTTAGTATCCATGTGAGACAGAGGCTGTAATTTTGTCACATGGTAGAGAGCCATGGTATGTACTAGGCCTTGGAATATCAAAGCTTAATGTTTAAAACTGTAACAGTGACACAACTTTAAAGTTCAAAATTAGTACTGAAGGTAAGGAACATTTCAGTTAAACAGTTGTTACATGGAAGCTAGGCATTACGCAATTTTTTTTCTTCAAGTGTGAGATAAGCTCCACAGTGTCTATCGAAGTAAAAAAAGTGGGGGTCGGTCCTGTCAAACAAGTTATAATATATGTATACACATATCTAATGCCACAGAGCTTCAAGCTTGTAAGAGGTAACTGCTTTATGCCAAAGCTAACTATCCGAAAAGGTTACCTTAGAAATAACTGGCTTGCGGCAGTCAAGCGTTTGCTTTTTGATCCTTCGATGTCGGCTCTTCCTATCATTAAATCTATTATCTTTCCACTTTCTTTAAATGCGCAATCGGGAGAAACAGTGACATCAAATTTTTCAGCCAAGGCATTAGGGTGTGATATCAAAAGTTGTGCTACTTTAAAATCCATGGAGAACATCGCCCCACCCAGGTCAAGAAACAAGGACATTATCTCAACCACCTCTCCCGGTGGCTTTATAACTGACTTCATCAACTTCTTGGTTTCTTCTGTGCTTGCTGTCGTGAGGTGTTTCTTCAAGAATTCCACCCCAGAGCTGGGGACGGTAGTCAGAAGTTCGGTAGGTGATGTCTCGCTTGCGATGGTGCTGATAACGCTAAGGTTTGACGCAATAAAAACAACAAACTTTTTGCGGTGTGGTACGGCTGACCCGAAGGCCGCCACTGTACTACTTGTCTTCAGACTCTCTACTTTCTCTAACTTAAACTTCCCATTTTATTCTATTTATGTTCACAATAATAATCAAAACAAGTGTGGTGACATGGTGCTCCATTCTTGTGCACCTGGGACCCTAGTGTGGATTGGCACGCGCCTTCACACTTTCAAGCTGATGCACCAGCCAACAACGCTCATACTTAACAATACTGTAAACAAATAGGTGTTAAATACAAGATAACAATTGTAGTTACAACGACCCACACAACATTGCCCTCTCTTTAGAATCTTTTCCGTGCTTTGATAGTAAAGAATTCATTTTTTCCATACATTCTTCAATTTCTCGACTTTTCTTCCGAAAATTCCCTTTTTGATACACTCTTCAGATTCTCCATCATCGTTTCAGCCATCTCACTCACCGCTACCCGCGGCCTTCTGAGCCACTCACATTAGGCCTTTCTCCTAATTACGTCATGTGTGCGCGCGCCTGCAATGCTTTGAGCAAAAACATTGCTGGGTGCATAGATAAGGTTTTGTAACAAAACTCTTTCAAAAATGGAAAAACTAAATTCAAATGAAACTGCAGCTTTGCAGAATCAGTTCCCTAGCTTTTTTCAAAGCTCTTGCACGGGAACTGATTCTTTTCAACATGCTCCTGGTGAACTCCAGTCCGTAGAAGAAGGTGATGGTGCTGTTAGGCCTCAAAAGAAGAGAAAAGTTGGTGGACAAGGTGGTTATATATGTTGTGTTCCAGGTTGCAATAATAACAGCAAAAGAAAAAAACACCTTTCCTTTTACAACTTCCCCGATGGAAAAAGCTCTGAAAAGAAGCTGCTTCGAAAGAAATGGATTCATGCTGTAAGTCGGAAGGATTTCAAACCCACAAAAGGCCACAGAGTGTGTTCAGAGCATTTTGAAGGTGGATGCAAGACATATCTGAATAGTGTCCCTACCATTACTCCAAAAGTTCTAAGTCAGCGAAAGCCAACACCCAGATCTTCTACAAAAGCCAGAAACAGAGTTTCTATGCCTGGTTCACAGAAAGAAGCTGATCAGTGCCTAAGCCAACAAGATGATGTACTACCATACAAACAAATAGAGGAAAGCATGGAAAGAGAAGTTGCTAATGAAAATACCTCAGCTCTTTCATCTGAAAATTTTTTATTGAAAATCTCGGCTTTGGAAGAGGAAAATAGACAGTTAAAAACAGTAACAAAGAGCTTAAGGATGATAATGCCCGCTTGGAAAAGCTAATATCTTCACATGAAAAGCAAGGTTGCCTCTGCATCGAAAACTTCCAGTCAGACAATAAGCTGTTCAAGTTTTATACCGGACTACCTGATTATCAAACTTTTAAAGCAATATTTGATAGCTTTGGAGCTGTAGTTAAGAACTTGGTTTATCACAAATCAGGAACAAATTATGATAACATTTTGTCACAGGAGTATATAAAGCGTGGACCCAAAAGGACTATTTCTCCAGAAAATGAGTTTTTTCTTGTGCTTGTTGCGTCTGAGGCTTGGACTTTTGGAAGCTGATATTGCACAAAGAGCCTCACTTTCTGTATCACATGTATCAAGAATTTGTATTGCGTGGATTGATTTTCTACATGGCTACTTTAGGCAATTACCAATATGGCCTACAAGGTCATTTATCGACGAAACCATGCCAAACTCATTTAAAACTGCATATCCAAGGACAAGAGTTGTGATCGACTGCACAGAATTATATATTGAAATGGCAAGCTCAGTGCGTTCTCAAAGCACTACATATTCACACTATAAGCACCATAACACAGCGAAGGGGTTTGTAGGTATTACACCTGCTGGGTCAGTTTCTTTCGTCTCTGATCTTTATGCTGGACACACCAGTGACAAGGAAGCAACAGTTGAATGCAAAATTTTGCAGCTGCTAGAAACTGGAGATTCTGTCATGGCAGACAGAGGATTTGAAATTGCAGATGAATTGCCTTTTGGTACATCTTTGAATATCCCACCATTTCTGCGAGGTAAAGATTTTTTGGATCCTCAACAAGAAATTGATACTAGGTGCATAGCATCAGTACATATACATGTTGAGAGAGCTATCTCAAGAATCAAAATTTTTAGGATTTTGAAGACTGTTTTTCCCTTATGTATGGCAGCTGAGCTGAACAAAATCTGGGTTATCTGCTGTTACTTCACAAATTTTTTACCACCACTAATAAATGTTGTATAGTACAGTAAAAGCCTGTATCTAAGATTGGCTAATTTTTATTTCTAGGTTCTTCATGTTTTTAGGTTCTTAGGTTGTTCCTATTAAAATATTTTTGAAACAGCCTATTGCTTAACAAACTTCACAACAAAATTCACAAGAACAATAATCATTGTTCATGAAGTAATCTGGAATTTTTAAATAAATAAATAAATAAATGTATACCACTTTCTAAAACTTTTCCTTCAAAATTTGATTTTCAAAAGTTGTCGTTCATATATGCAGGCTTTTACTATTACTATTGATGTATATGAATTAGCATGTATTAATACTGAAGCATTTGGATAAAAATGAATAAACTGGATATTGAAATATCTAGATCTGTGAAACAATATATCTTGCATAAAAATCTGACAACTCTGACAGCATTTTATCCCATAAGGTACTGTCCCTAAAAATTCTTTCCACGTGAAAGTCTATTGTTGTGTATACTACAAAATCTATCCACTGCAGATCTAGAATATTCAGAACACCTTGGCATTGATAATAATAGGCATGGTTCTTATTTAATGCCAATTTATTGTCCACAACTTTCAAAAAGAACCCTTTGTCACTTTCTGCAGCAGCTGTTAAATTTGCGTTTTTCTTTGTATAAGGGCATTTGACCTCAATGCAACCAACAACTTTGTGGTCTTCAATTATCACCCCATCTGGGCTACAGGCAAGCCAGGGCCATTTGGGATTAATTACCAATCCACATTGCTCTACTTTTCTGCAGGCTGCAAGGCTTTGATATTGGTCTATTGCTGCAATCTCATTGTCTAAACCCCACTTTAAGGGAGCAGGAATTCTTGCTTTTTGGCTTCACTCCTTTCTGCAATACAGATTTTATCAATGATGTTGGGTGTAGACTTTTCTTTCGATTCATGATTTTGCCAAAAATTGATGTGATTATTCGCTTTGACCCTTCAGCATACCAAACTTTGCTATCAGATTGGTCCTTTGTCTCCACACAAATCTCTTTGCTCTTTTCTGTGTCAATGCACAATGTACTTCTGATTTTCTCTGCTGTGTCATTATCAAAATAAAGCTTTTCCTGGCTGGTAATGCTTGAAACTTCTTCAGCAATGTGTTGGAAAACCACATTTACAACAGTTTCAATAGCAATATTTTCCCTGTCCAAATCATTGCACAAGTCTTTTGGATTGTGAGATCTGGCCAATCTCAATGTATTGGATGTTTCAAATGATGTAGATGGCTGGAAATCGTTCGATGCAATTGCTCCACATAAGAGAGCTGCCTTGCCTGCAGCATTTAGATGGTTTGTTAGAATTTGCAAATTATCTTTTGTAGTTTTCAACGCAAATGGAGGTGTCGCAGAAAAGTCTTCTCTGAATCCACTGACATGTCTCTTCTTTGTCTTCCCAACCACTGCTTTTTCAAAGAGAAGGTCATTAAATTTTACAGCATGATGGCACTTTTGAGCTACCTGAGTGCAAGTGAGTGTAGCAGGTATTCTCTTCAACTCCATGTTTGTGTAGTCCAAAAGTGTAAATAGAAGTGCTACCACGTGTTTGCAGCAACCACACTGTCCTGCTTTACAATGACATTTTGAGAACATTATTTCCCCAGACCCCTGTTTCAAATGTATGTAGACATCATAAAAAACGTTCTTCATGGAGGCATGAACTCTCGCTTTCACCAGGAATTTTGTGATAAGTTGCTTGATACTTGGTTTGACCAGCACATTCTTCACGTATCCTTCCTTCCAAAGTCGATAACCAAGTTTTTTATTTCTTTGTGTTTTAACAGTACGTCCAGAAACATTTTCTTTGTTACTAAAACATCTTTTGTGAGTTGCTCATCAACAGTTTCGTTTGTGATGCCAGGGAAAAACTCCAATGACTTTGTCCAGCCTTCGAGGTCATTCCTGTTTCCGTTTCCCGGTCGCCTTGCCCTTGGCCTATCAGAGTCTCCTTGAGCTTCTACGGACTGGAGTTCGCCAGGAGCATGTTGAAAGGAATCAGTTCCCGTGCAAGAGCTTTGAAAAAAGCTAGGGAACTGATTCTGTGAAGCTGCAGTTTCATTTGAATTTAGTTTTTCCATTTTTGAAAGAGTTTTGTTACAAAACCTTATCTATGCACCCAGCAATGTTTTTGCTCGAAGCAGTGGCGCGTGACCACTACTACCAGGATGCATTGCGGGCACGGGCACGGGCACTCATGACGTAATTAGGAGAAAGGCCTATTCTCCTCCCTCAATCTCCGAAGAGCAGTCTCCCGATCTGAGAACTTCTCCGCCACTCCATAAGGCCTTATGAAGTTCTTCAGAATTTGGTTATACCAGAGAACTCCCATGCTTTTTGCCTTTGATGGTGACGTTTTGGATGAAAGAGGCCATTCTGAAAAGAAACAAATGTCAGAACATATTCGTACAACAAAAAAAACAATGGCATTTTTACAAACGGAATACTCGGAAATACATTTCTAATTTCAATCAGGAAAACACAGAACGATACTGGACAGTATTTTCTACACTCTATTGTTAATGTTAACAAATTTACACATCTTAACTTAACCTCCTCATGACTTAAATTCTAACTCATATTTCAGGACATCTTTATTTTTCCTTCCACTCCTATTGCACCAACCAGACCACACCATACACCAAAAGATGCACAACAACATTATCCACATCTCTATCAACATACTTTTTCTTTCAACAAAATATTTTACATCAATAACTTATTAACTACATTCTCTTTTTTGCAGAAGAAACAAGAATTCGGATAAAAGTATTTCCTTGTAAAAACTTATTATTTCAAATATTTATAATCAAATCAGATTTGAAATATGAGATATTTCAAATCTGATTTCATATTTCAATCCACCACATTGAGAAGCATACTGTATCTTATTTTGGACACTCTACAGTAAGGATTAACAATTTTAGAAATCTTAGCTTGAGCACCTCATCTCAGAAAATGTACAAGATGTTTCCAGGTATTTTTATTTTTCCTTCCACTCCTATTGCATCAACCAGACCACACCACACATCACAAGATGCACAACAACATTATGCACCTTGCATTCAACACATTTTTCAATTTCAATAATTATTTCATCATTTTGGGCTTCCATTCACATCACCTGATTTCAAAACATCATCATACCTAAGTTCATGCATAATAAATATAATAAAAACTATAACATTCCATGATTTCTTACCTTACAGTATTCTCCAGAAAAAATTCCAAGTCGCTTCTAAATTGAGATGTTCTTTCTTTCAATGCCAACAGCTAAAGAAAATTTTCGGAATTTCTTTCAAATTTTGTAGTTCCAGACTTCAAACTTTCGATTTTGAGGAAAAATTTTTGACGTCGTTTCCAAGCAAATTGAAATTTTTTTTCTCCTCCCATAAAACCCAACAAAAAATATACGATACTACTGAGATTATCCCTTTCTATATTTCAATCGGGGTAGTTTTTTTAAACAATAATTTTCCTGTTTAAATTTTTTCACTAATATTCTTCTTTCCACTAAAAACCACAATAGGAAAAAAGGTTTTTGCCTCTAAAAACCTTTAGAACAGGCATACGTGGAATGTAATTTCATATTTCAATCCAGCACACTGAGAAGCATAGTGCATCTTATTTTGAACACTCTACAGTAAGTATTAACAATTTTAAAAATCTTAACTTGAGCACCTCCTCTCATAAAATCTACATTATGTTTCCAGGTATTTTAACTTTTCCTTCCACTGCTATTTGACCAACCAGACCACACCATACATCAAAAGATGCACAGCAACATTATCTAAATTTCTGTCAACATACTTTTTCCCTCAACAAATTATTTCATATCAATAACTTATTAAATACATTTTCATTTTGCAGAAAAAAAAGGATTCGGATAAAGTCCATTTACCCCATTTGAACAAATTTTTTTTCACAACCATCATAGCAAAAATATCTTTCCAACTATCAACTCACAGCAACCATAAACATATTCAAAGAGACGTTTGTTACCATATTGAAAGTATTATGCTGACTTCAAAACATCAGCTTATTCTTCGAAAAGTATATTTTTTTCAACCTCAATTTTTTTCCACCAACTATAAAAGCCCAACTCGGTCCTTATCTTTTCTCTTCACATTCCAGTCTATAGAGTCAGCACATCTCAACTTTCAAACACAAGCAACAATCTAATAACTTGTTATAAATTCAACCCTAGGAGAGAAAATAAATTGATTTACACCTTCGACCTAATTCATATCATTAGATCCTTTCTTTCTGATACTTATTTATTTTCCCTTCCTCCTATTCGAATACCTCAAGTGTATCTTTTCATTTCAAAGATGTCAAAACAGTGGAATGTGGCAGAAGCACATTCCTGCTGGAAATCCAGATTTGCTATCAGCATCATGCCAAGGAAGTCGTTTGCCATATCTAGTAAGACACAAAAAACTTCAACGATTGACATGCCTCTGTTTCCTCACGAAAATGTAGAGAATTTGCGCTTTTGGATAAAGCATCTTTCTTGGGCTAAGTGTGACAATTGTCATAGTATCATTCCCCAAAAATTGTTGCCCAGCTAGAAGACGGAATTCAAAAGCCAAAAAATGCTAGTCTGCTCTTGTCAGGATATCTTGTCCCATTGGCCAGCAATATTCCTGAACAGCTATCCTCTTTGGATATTAGTGACATAAAGACTCGACGACCATTTATAATAGATGTTGGTCCATACAGCACTATGAACAATGGCTACCGTTCAAGAACAGGTTCATTTCAATTAAAATGCAGCAAGTTGTCTGTTCTTCAGAAAATAGATGCTTTGGCAGACCTTGCTCGCAAAATAAGGTGCAAAACAGCATACCATTTTTTACTGTCCTCTGATACCTCCCGCTAGAAGGAATATGTTTTAAAAAGGCAAACTATTCAGACAATCAACAGGTTTCACAGTTTGACATTTTTCAATGGATTGGCATTGAATGTGCCTTATGGCCAACTCTCTATCCCTCATTGGACTACTGTGACTCTGTTCATGAAGGTACCCTCAACAGAGCCAGCAGCAAACTTTCCTTTATTAAGAAAAGCTTCAGTTCCATCTTAGATTACAGCATGGAATTTGAGCTCTTAAATTTTCATTTTCACAGATGGATGTACAAGACAATTACTGGCGCAATAAGTCAAGGAAAAATATCCCATTGCACACCTTATACCGCTCTTTCCTAAAAAATATTTTCACCTCCTTTCTGGCAGAGACAACATAGATATCTCCTTGATACTATCCGCCCAAAAGGGTATCCCTCGGTCTTTATTACAACGTCACCCTCAGAATGGACATTCACGTCACCCTCCTGGTTAGATAATCTCTGTAAAGTTTATAATTTTCCACCATGCACTACTTCCATATTCGAAACTTCCCACTTTACACACAAAATGGAACAGATTGTACGGGGATTTCTTTGTGGAACAAATGACCAGCGATGGTCTACTCATTTATTCCAATATGAACACAACCCAAAGAAAAATACTGTTGAAACTTATTTTTACCGTTTTGAATTTCAAGCCTGGGGCACAATTCATTTGCATTTATTAGTATCGTTGAGCAATTTTCGGTAAACACAGTTTGAATCTATTAGATCCCGCCTCCCTCTCACCCCTTACATGATGATGTTCTTAAATTCCTATGTTCCAATGCTCCATCCCATTGTATAAAACTTCATTCAGAAGATACATATGTAACTTCAAATAATGGAACAGATAAACTTCACATCAAACATAATGCGGAAGCATTTGCTGTTAATTTACGTGCCTATATCGACACATTGCTTCCATTGCGTCGTGTTGCATTGTCTCCCAGGAGATAGTGAGCCCAGAGGTCATGGGTACAGTCATTGTACATAGTGCTCCCACTACGATGACAAGCAGTTCGTAGCGCCAGCCCTCAGGGGCATGTGCCTTACCCAGGTCAGCCACAAGCGATCGGTACTTTCTGCAATCGGTACTTTCTGTGAGTTCAACTACTGTGATGATCCTCTGTTCGGTGTCATAGACCATCATATCAGGTCTGTGGGCTCTGTGATCGGGCTGGACCATGACTTCCCATAGCATGCGCCCTCTCCCACTCTCATATTCCGGTTTTGGGTCAGAACGCTCACCGCATATCTGCTTATCCATAACCATAGTCTCCAACAACCCATTGAGAACTGGTTTTAGGGCCTGATCATGTCTGAGTTTGTAGGCGCTATGGTGGTGCCTGGTGCAGGATGAGATTATGTGAGATATGGTCTCAGGTGCCTGTCCGCATAATCTGCACCGGGGTGTGCAGGTCCCAGTTGCCTTGGTAGAGTTGGCTTTTATTAGAAGTTTGCCATCCTGTATTGCCGCTATAAACCCTTCTGTTTGGGGTCGGAGGAATCCATCTACGAGCCAAGCATGGGCCAACGCCTTGTCTATGAGCTCATCTTGAAGGAGGTGGTAATACCTTGCATTGACCGTATGGCTAGACAGGGTCTTCTCCGTTCTTGTCTGGAAATAGTTCCGAACGTGGGTTTTATACTCTGCCCGGTGATGGCCAGAGGTATCCCCTGGAGGATGAAGGCCTTGTTCATCGACTATGAATTGAGCAGTGAGGTCCAGTTGGGTGAAGACCTGTCTAGCTTTCCCTATCACGGTCTGGTGCCTGTGACCTGGCCTATCGAAAGCCAACAGGCATTGCCGCAACATCTTACCAAATTCATCTACAGGCTGTCCTAGGTACGACACTAGTCCTAGTATGGTATTGAAATATAGTTCTTCGAGTAGAGGTCTTCCCCTACCTCCCAGCTTCCTGGGTAGGTAGTGTCTTACAGTAGCTGCGGCCCCATCAATGTAACGCGCCTTCCTTAGCTGGCCTCGGAGTTGGCGGTCCAGGGTACATATGTCTCCTTTCATCCAGACTTGGGCTGCAATGTAATATCGCATGGTACCTGCGATTTTTGTGGCCAGGGCAGTCGTTAAGCTAGCACTGTTCGGGTCAGTATGAAGCAGGGCTTTTACCGTGGCATTGACCTTGGTCAGGACACTTCGTCCGGTCTCGCTACGGTTTTCCTGGAACAGCTGTTGCAGGCCTAAGTATTTGTAGCTATGCTCTTCATTAAGTAGGAGAATGTCATGCTAGGTGTGGTGTTCCCTCCTTTGCTGCTGGGTTTTGTTTTTGCCGTTGCGGTGGGGGATGGCACACTTTTTCAAACCCAGCTTCATGCCGATTGCACTTTAACAACTCTAACTGCTCGCTCAACAGCTTTCTCTAGCGCAAGCTGCTTTGGCGAGTAGACCTTCAGGTCATCCATATATAGGAGATGACTGACGTTATCCCTGATTATATAGGATGTGCTACTCCTATGAAGGGCTGTAGTTAGTGGAGTAATAGCCAGGCAAAAGAGCAACGGCAAAAGTGAGTCCCCTTGGAACAGGCCCCTCATTATGGGCAGCCCCTCTGTCAGGCAAGGCTTGCCGTTTGTTACGAACTTAAAAGCTGTCCCCACTGAGGCATCATTTGAGTGTGGCTGTTATTTGGGGAGGTACTTGCAAGGTCTCTAGTATGTGTACGATATGTGCATGGGGTACTAGATCAAATGCCTTCCTGAAATCAATCTCGGCTACTGAGATTGGTCGTTTGTAACTCCTAGCATGGGCCTCTATCGTTTGGTCCAGGAGGAGGCATTCAATGGTACCCCAGGAGCCAGGAGAACATCCAGGTGCGTACATGGCGCATCAGAAGTTCTGATAGAGCTACACTAATTTATGCGCCGTGTTGAGACAGGCAATGGTTGATAGTTGGCAGGGGTCCCAGGTGTCTCCTCCTTTATGGATGAGGGTGGTGCGGCCTTCCATTAGCCACCCAGGAATCTCTGCTTCCCCATCGACCATTCGTATGATAAACCTTTATGGCATTGGTACACGGCCGGAATTTGTATATGTATGTCCAGAGAATCATCATCGATTAGTTCTCTTGCACTTCCTTCATGCACGCACGGGGCAACTTTTGGTTCTACT